>JAWWML010034901.1:0-10447 GCA_035047165.1 Ormyrus rosae
AAAGCAATCATGTCGCATTCAGTAACGATTCAGACCAGAACGGTCACCACCGGAAGTCCATCGGCGATAAACATGAGCTTTTGCAGATCGTGGACAGGCATGCTCAAGCTTGCACAAGTGGTTCGTATTTTATCAATATTGAGTTACCGCAGGTTGTCAAAAATGCAGATTTTTTAAACAATGCTTTCTTCTCTTGCTTTCATCAACAACATTTATTTTTTCATTTAAGCCATTTCTTACACGGTTTTCTTAAATTAGTGTGCAAAATCATTCTTATTCGTGCCAGTGATATTCGCGAAGAGCAATTAAAACTTTTAAGAAAAAATGAATTGAAAAGAAGAGAACTGAAGCTTGGAGAGATTTTTGCAGTAAAAGTAATTGGACCTCGAGCTACAAACCGAAGACGAAAATCTCATCTTTATTTTTGTACTATCGTCAACGGCGAATCATATTTTATCATGAAATATTATTCCCGCGATGATCTAATTAAACAAGCATTTGTAAATCCCTTTTTTTTTTAATTGGTCGGTTTTCGATTTTTCGAATACCGGAGAACGCGATAAACGGACTTTAAGGCTTTTATTACTGATAATACGAAATTCATATTTCCTGTTTCAGTCATATTTACGTTCCTAAGTCAATAAGTAAAATTCTTTTTAAATCACTTTTTTATTCAACTTTTTTTTATTTTGTGTAAATATTTTTTTATTTCTATTGTAGTATGAAAATACACGAATTTTTTAATTTTTAGTAATATAAATCACATTTAGGTAAAAATCTAGTAATACATGAAAAACTATAAGCCGAGAAGAGTATAAATACAGAGGTTGCGCGACTATACTTTTCTGCGAATTTCACACTTATTTTGAGGCGACGACTTCATCGCTTGGTCATTCAACATTTAAAATATCGCGTCTGAGCCCGCTTTATCAGCCTCTTTCTTATATGTTTAATGTTCATGACGCAGATATAAACAGAAATCGAAATGAAGTAATGCAACAACAATCTATGAACTAAACTTTATTAATAGATTGTTTGCATGGTAAAATGATTTTTTGATTTCTTAAATCTCTCATAAATGTGTATTGCTTTTACTGTTAGATAAATGAGCTAATTTCATAATCAATAAATAATTTTATTCGACTAAATCGATAATTTATTAAAATCAAAATACTTGCTATGTATGCCCAAAATGCGCACTAAAGGCCTAAAAGATTTGCAACGATTATTCAAGAATGTTGTTTTGAACCTTGAGGACACCTCTTTACATTTTCAACAAGGTAAATGGCAAGCAAATACGGTAAATTAATTCAGAACACTTTGTACACTAAACTACAATCGTGAATTAAAATGCTCGAAGAACTTGAATTATGAAACCGAATATCTTAATTCTTCATTGTCGAATTTAATTATGCACTTCATCGACAGTTAATTTCGCAAGGACAATTTATTATTAAGTGTATTATTCTTAAGTTGGAGTAAGCATGAATTAATTAAATCTGAAAACGATATTTTTCTACTCATTTATTTCATCAGCTTCTCTTTATTACTGATAAAAATGTTGTGTATTAACATAATAGAAATAAACAGTTTAAAATGTCTTTAACCTTTTATTTATAAGCTCTTAGGAGCGCCATTGGACTGTTTTGGCTGTACTGTTTCCTAAGCTACTGAACTTCTGATCAGTTCCAATAACTTTGCTGTCATTTTTGCTTGCAAGTCTGTTTAAGTTTTTCTTATTTAATACGCATTCATCGTGAAACGAATTTTTATTTTTACAATAAAACAGGAGTCCATATCAATAATGTTATACTCCTGACTGATGCATTAAGTACAGGCAGTGACTATAATATATATAACTATAAATATCTTGACAATTAACTGTCAATATTTTTATGTAGCAATATCTGCAAAAGTAGATCATGAAACACAAATCATTTACCTCACTTATATGACTAATGCCCATTCATAAGAAAAAATGTGAAAGTTTATTACTCAGCGCTCATTGTGATTACAATTTTAAGCTGTAAATTGTAATACAATCAATACAAATTTAAATAATATTGATAATTAAATCTTTACTTATACGAATGTAAGCTCTCTATCTTGTACTTGAAGAGAAAAAGAATACTTATTAGTTGAAAGCGATAGTCGATAAAAAATCTTGCATAAATGACAGATTTTAAGCACAAAATCATATAAAAATGATAAAATATTATAAAATAGGCCTTGGGCATCACCAGCGTGGGCTTAGTCGGTTACGTAATCAGCCACAATTACGGTTCGACAACCACGGAGAATTTGTTCTTTCTACTGATAGCCAACACCTTCATGATTTCGAGCTTTCTTCTAGTGCTTAGCTGTCTCTGCTCTTATACCACGGACTCCATCATTTCAAAAACCATTTTTGTGAGTACATTCACAAAGTGCTTAACGGCACGATGACAATTCTTAAGTGTACCATTTAACTTGTTTTTTTTTTAAATTTATTTTTCATTTTCAAAGAAGCTAAAATTAGATTTTTTTATATAAAATAGAATATACGAATTTGTCTAACTAGAGAGGACACCACTTTTGGGTCACGAATTTTCTTCTAACTTTGGGACTAATGTTAAAATATTAAGAAAGCCGCGTCCATTCGGTCTAACGCTCGATTTTTAAAACGTTATGAGCTCTTTTACCGAAAATCTAAAAAAAATCGATTTTTATTTAATCACTGATAACTTTTAAAAAGTTAATTGTAAACTGCTTTAACTCCCGGCATTTGAAAGGTGCAATGAGATCAAATCCTATCGATTAAAAAAAATTTTGTCTAAAAATCTTTATTTGTTCCAAAGTTATAGGCAAACAAAGAATGATCATTAAAATAGCATAAAAAGTTCATTGGCATAATTTTAGTTTATTTCAACGGTTATTCTTTGTTTGACTATAATTTTGGAACAAATAAAGATTTTTAGACAAATTTTTTTTTGATCGATAGGATTTGATCTCACCTTTCAAATTCCGGGAGTTAAAGTACTTTACAATTAACTGTTTAAAAGTTATAAGTGATTAAACAAAAATCGATTTTTTTAGACTTTCGGTAAAAGAGCGTTAGACCGAATGGACGCGGCTTTCTTCATATTTTAACATTAGAAAATATATCCTGAAGTTACAAGGAAATCCGTGATCCAAAAGTGATGTCCTCTCCTAGATAGTATAATATAGACATAAAATTTTAAATGTTGATGTATCATTAATTTAACTGACTGATTAAATTTTTAATAAATAGAGTAAATATGTATAAATAAATAATTGTGTAATCATTATACAGTAAATTTATTAGGAGATTCTCTTGCAATAAATTATAAAATTCATTACGATTCATTTTCCGAACAGGATCTTATATTTCACGCATTCGCGTTCGCTCTTCTTCTTGCCGCTTCGGTGACTTTACTAACGAAGGTCACAAAGGGGCAGTATCGGAGCGAAAATGAGAAGATGGAAATGGGCGCAGCAGTGAGTTTTCTTATATTTATCTGTTTCCTCGAAAGTGCAAATTAATTCGAAAGGATAACAAGCACAGCAAGGGCATTTCTTAACGATTTTCTTTTTCGATATCTCGCATAATTAATGTGTTTACTATGATATCGGAGTAAACAACTCGTTATCCAGTATTTCTTTACATTTCTATAACATTTATAAGCTTCGAAAAAAAATGATTAAAATAATTTGTAATTTTGAATGTTCTAAGGTGTTGAGATAAAAAAGTCTTACTAATTATTATTCAATAAAGGTGGTTTTTGACTCCCACCAACCTTCAGAATCAAACCGTATTGGAAGTTTTTGCAAATCTTAACGCGGAGGGTGAAAATTAATCAATGTAAATCTTTATTAAAATAGAAAATTGTTAAAAATGCGAATCCTCCTTATATTGATAGATTTAAATAATTATCAGTTGAAAATCGAAGTTTTTCCTCGTTTTTTACAGATTTGCGGCATCGTAAACGCAGCACTTTACTTGATTAGCACTCTATTTGCTCTTCGTAATTCTCGAGGTCTTTAAATTCGACTTATTTTGAGAGAGGGCAGAAGAAAAGAAACTCGAAATCGAAAACATTATACTCAACGGTCAATAAATCTACAGAAGAAAAAAATCTATAAGATCGACTTCGTCGCTATGTAATAGTAGATTGCTTACACGATAATACTGACTGTGTAACATTAAGTTTTTACATAGATACGTAAAATGCAGAACGTAGAATTATTTTTTTTTTAAGTATTCGACAAAACAAATCAAATCTTGTAACAAAAATTATTTCTTTATCTTTACTATGCATTATTGTAATTATACTTTAAGAAATTATTACATTATTCACTGTGCTAAAAATATATTCTGCTAAAATCAATATATTCTAAATTAATATTAGAAAATGAAATAGTTCAACGTAATTATATCAAAATGTTTTATATTTAGAAATAAAGCGAATGGCTTTGATGAAGTATTTTAACTAAAAAATGTATGAAATTCTGATTACCTTAAAATGCATTTATTGTATGCATTGAAACTACTTGCATTTCTGATGACCCGTTATTAGTTCAAAGTTTTACTTTTTACTGTACTCAAACTATTTACAAGATATGAGTCATCGTACTGAATGCGTATTAAACTTTTTTTGGAACTATACATCACAAACTTAGATTAAAAATTTCATAAGCTTTTTTTCATGTAAATATATTCATTTAATAATAACACAAACTCATGAATTCGTTTTTATAAAATTATTCTGTTACGTCGGCGCGCAATCAATAAATTGCAAGTAACTTTATCTAACATAGAGTTTAAAATCTAAAAGATATTTATATCAAATTTAAGGAAGAAGCATCTAATTTTTATATTTATTGCACAGCTATATAAGAGAAGTTACTTGCAATGTATGTATGTATTTCTGCAAATAAGATAAATATTTATTAATCGACAAATGTACTAACTGGATGTTGCGTTTGTAGTTAATTTATGATATAGTAATTTAAGTTTTAAATACCTTTTTATACTAATTTTATAATTCTTTAATATATGTCACTTATTTTAATATTAGAATCGTACACTTTACGAAGTATAAACAATACAAACAATAATAAATATCTTATAAAGATTATAATTTAAATATTTTAATACACTGTTGAAAGGATTATTATTGATTGTACACAATGAAAACTTATTATATACATATTGTAATTTAAAAGCAAATATTTATGTTAATAACTGTACTATTTCTAATAATTCAATAAATAACTTGATCTATACTAACGCTATGTCATATTTTAGTTACTCAATCTGATTTCTTAAAAATTATAAATAATGACTAAATAGATCTAGAAACGATTAATTAATATCAATTGACGAATGCAGGTTGTTGGAATAGTGATAATGAGTTTGGAGGTAGACGCCATAAATGAAAAATATTTGACAGCTGGTGACACTTTCCTCATGTTAATCGCTACTTCATTTATGATCGGAACTGCTATCTTCATAATTAGTTATATATTTTCACCTGTTTCTGAAGCCATTATTGGAAAAACAAATTACGTGAGTATAACAAACCATTTTTAACTTTGATATATAATTTTTTGCTTTTTCGTTTAAACGTACATTTAAAATATGTCTTACTTTTATATATATATATATATATATATATATCATTAGAATCGGGTATTGCAACTATAACTGTTTTTATATTTGCTTATAACTATTTTTTTAGGAAATAATTTACAACTCTTTTGCACTTTTCTTCTTATTAATTGCATCCATAACTGTAATCGCACAAGAAAGTAATAGGGAATTTGGAAGGCGAATGGTTGCTGCTGTAAGTAAATTATTAATTAGATAAGTTAAAATTTATACAATTGAGTACTAAAAAATGTTGTTGCAGATATTAGGAATTATTGATGCCATATTATACGCAGGAAATACAGCTTTAGCTGTTCGAAATAAAATTTAAGATGCCTGTACTTAAGTTAAACAGCCAAGAAGAAATCTCACTCTCTAATTTATATTTATCAATATTGAATGGTGCTACGAATTGGAGCTCTCTACGTGTCTAACAATGACGCCGTCCCGAACAAGAGTGTGCGAAAAGCGCTTGTTTTATTAAGCATTATTTTATTATGCTAATATATTTTAATAAGTTTGAAAATAAATTATTTTTTTTAAAATACGTATATGTGAATTAGTATTTTTAAGCGTTGTAACTCTACTTCTTACTGTAAATAGACGGCAACCAGAAATACTTTTGTGTCTAACGGGAAACATAATTTATGATTTATATTTTTTCTCTACAAGTAATTTTGATGAAACATTCAATTAATTAAAAGGCCACACATTGTTCTATTATTATTCATTCAACAAACAGTTTTGTGAAAAAGTTAATTCTTCTAATTATTGCAATTGGTTAAAATTTTTTGTTATAATTTTTTGTTATAATTGAAAAGAAACATTAATATTTTCCAATACAAGACCAGAGCAGTTTAGATCCGATTTTATAATTTGTGTATTGAAGGATTCAGTGTCATCCATAGAAAGTAAGTTAGACTTCGGTCTAAAACCAAAAACATTCAAATATATTACTACTACTTTGCCAAAACAATTATTACTAGTACATTGATAGCTCTTTCACGTGTCTCCACTTTTGGCAACGGGCCAAAGTCGTGCATTTGTATAGCTCGAAATATATATGTAGGCTACTGAGAAAGCGTTTCAGACGCGATTGTATTTTTGCATTTCAAAAGTAGAACCGCGCCTGTGAAAACACTGCTCCTGCAGAAGGTCAAAATTAAATTATTCCCGTACATTAATTGATAATTTTTATGCTGGAACATTATGTTCATTTATATTTTTCATTACGAATAAATACATTCCTCGTTTGCCAAAAATATTGTCATTTATTTATTTCACGAAAGTTTCAAAATGCTTAATATGAGGAAATGTTGTATTTATATACATCGGTTTCTAATGCATTTTTTAATTTTAATTCATAATGTATATTTAAATTTAAATGTATATTTAAATTTAAATGTATATTTAAAGATTAAAAATATTTTTTATATTTTTTAAAACTCTTGAAAGCAAAGTCAGCATTCCTCGCCTTCGTACAAAAGCTTCACCGGAAGTACCTAAGTATTTAGAAATCATTCAGGTTTATTCTTAACCCCCATCGAGATCATTAACGACGCGATTAAAAAAGTGAATTTTCCTAAGCTTTCAACGAACCGTGAAAGCTTCTTCACCTCCTGCAATTATTTTCGTCCCCCTATTTCCCTAGAACATCCGGATCGGAAGCAGAAAAACAAGTGCAAGGCGTCGCACTGCTCCCCAAACGTATTTAGCGCCGAAAAAAAAGTCGCGGCTGCCGCATCCGGCCCAAAATAGGAAAGCTACGCAGGGGGTACACGACACGTACCGTCATCCTTGGAATCGCCTCAGTTTCACCGGCAGACTCGAACTCAACGCATCTACATCTTCTATCAAGCAGTTTTCACAAGTTTTAAGGAGGTACGGGCTATAAGTCAAAATAGTGCTCCAATGTTCAAATTTTAGTTTATAGTTATTTAATATCATTATAAATTGTTGTACGAAATTTGGAATCATTCGCGAGTTTAGTTTATAAGATATATGAGTTTGAAATTAACATTGGCTCTTATAGACAACTGATGAATTCAATGGAATTTTCAACTTAAATTAGAAAAAACGTAATGATAAAATAGTGTCATCGTTCTGAAATTTTTGTATAAATATTCTTTAAGATCTTAGGAAGTGATATTATTTTCGAAAATTATCAAAACGAGAATATTATAAAGGTATAAATGAACCATTTTAAAAAATACGGTCTTGTTACATTAAAAGTTTATTAATCAATACAAATTGTACCAAATGTTATATTTATCTATTTTCTAAATCTACTTTCTATCTATTTTCTTTCTCTATCTACTTTTTAAAAACTTCAATATTTTTTTTCTTGGGTTGAATATGATATACAGTCGCACCTTAAAGTTAATTCAAAGAAATTACTGATATTTTAAAGCCTTGAAAACATTTTTATTAAGACTATTGGTACTAATTTGATTGTAATGTTTACTTTACAGCAATAGAAAACTTGATAAATTACTAAAATGGATTAATACCGTTATCTTAAACTTTTGGTTGGGACTTTACGGCCAGTACATCCCTAAGCGAGCTGAAGCTCGAGAACAATACGAAGCCTGATTACGTTCCTTAATTAAAAGAGTTTACTTGTTGGGGAAGAATTGGAGTGTTTAAGGAAGAATTTGAACTTTTGAAGTTTCAAGGTAAATATCATTTTTCATGCAGTTTAAACCTTTAATTGTATAAACACCTAAATTAGCGTCTGTAAAATACTTGTTTACGTTGTTAAAATTAATTTGGTTTCCAATCGTTTAAGCAGTAACTGTTAAATACCTTGAAATCTTTCTTGAATATTATGAGATTATTTTATATTATAATTTTATATTTCATGTTATATTTTTGTGAATTTAGAACATAAATTTATTCGCTGTTGACTATTAAATTACAGTAAGAAGATCGAGCGATATTGTTATAATAATATCTTCAAGAAAGAGGTGCAAATATTGCACTAAACAAGTAACTTTATTATGTTGCGGGAAATGGTTTCATAAAAAAGTGGAACAATATAGTATACCTATTACACTATAATTTTCTAAAAGTTGTTTGTAACCAAAATCCTTTTAATAAGATCATTAAATCGAAAAAGTAAGACCACATTCTTGGGGTAATTTTCCCAATACTAATTCCTCTTCAAGTTTCAAAAAAATGAGAAATTGCATTTGCCGGTAGCCTGAAAGATGATAAAACTCGGTAGCAGCGGCGGCAGCGGAAGAGGTGGTCCAATAGTAAGATTGGCGCCGACCGGAAATCACCACCAGACCGGTGGAATCGAGTGCTGCTTCTGCCGTTGCTGTACATGCATTCACCTTGAGTTCCTACGCTCTTTGCCCGGCATCGTCAAGATCCTCGAAACAGTGAGTGAGCTTTGTCTGCTTTTGTCTGCCTGCGAAAAATTCTCGAGACATTCTGCCTCATCGAGGGTATTTTTAGTAACATTTATACAAGAACTAAAAGAAAGCAAGTCCGGGCAAGTTCACTTGCATCTTCAAAGATATTTTTCAGCTGGGAAATATTCATCTTTCTTTTGTTCTTATCTTTAGTTATTCTTATTAGTTTTGAGTTTATTTTTGTTATTCTTAAAACCGTTTGCTTGAAAGACTTATATGCACAGGATGTTTCGAAAATGTACGTCGAAAAGTATATCATGGGATAGAGGATAGTATATATTTATTAGTTCTGATGTAGGTTGATAAAAACTAATGATTTTCAAAGCTAAATTTATGACTATGTATGCCCAATTCCACTAAGAATATATAGGATATTACATTTAACATTGAAAATCATCACATTAACTTTTATCACCCCAGATTTATTTAGCAGATTCAAAAAATTTGAACAATCAGGATGTGGCCCACTGTTCCGTGATGAGCAGTCAATTCATTTAAAAACTTGACTCTTTTTTGCCAACAGATTATTAGTGGACTAATTCAAAGTTTGTTAGTAAACTATGGTCTAAGATACAGTGCGACTATTGGCTCGGCGTTTGAAGGAGCCTTAACAACTTCTTCAGCTGGCTTCCTTACCTCCGCTGTTTTACTGGCCTGTTATTTTGTCTCCGAAAAGTCATACAGACTCATTCGCGCTTCGCTATTCGTAAGTATAAATCAATATTTTATCTTACTAGTAAATTCCAACGCGGATATAGAAAATTCTCGCACCTATTCCTTACCGACCAATCAACATTCGGCCATCACTTTTTTAAGAGAGGAGAATATTATTTACAAGATATTTATACAGAATATTTTAAATACATTATAAAAACCGCTGCCAAGTTATTGGCAGTTAGCTTCCTCCTAACTAATTTATTGTTCCATTATTATCTCGTTTTTATTATTATTGTATTTTTAAATGCTTATTTTAGAATTTAATGAAAACAATTTAAATATAAATTTTGTTATTGGAATATTTAATGTCCTAAAAAACAGAATTTTTTAAATTTCTTGCACAAAGCTCGATTTTGAGTGATAAAAATCATGCACTAAATCAAGCTTTGTACAAGTGGTATCAAAAAATAATGTTCAATACAAGAGAATAAAAGTGATTTTAACCTGATGTTACCTTTCACATTATCTTCGTTTTGAAAAAAATTAAATAAAAATTTCAACTAAATTGTATTTTCTCTAACTAATATTAGTCACATAAAAGTAATTTTTCGTGTTTTATTTAAACTCATAATTGTGTTTTATTTAAAGTCATAATAAAATAATAATAATAATAATAAAAATATGACAGTACTATGTTATATATATAATCGCGATACCATAC
>JAWWML010034902.1:0-10447 GCA_035047165.1 Ormyrus rosae
ATATAGAGAGAGAGAGAGAGAGAGAGAGAGAGAGAGAGAGAACAGATGGTGGCCAAAACGCTATTCGTGGGTTTCCCTAAGATAGAACATAGGACTTCCGGACGATCTAGGCTTACGTCTTCTCCAATCCGCGGCTAAGATGGCGACGGGTGGAAACTCGCCGGCGGTCGCCTCTTGGTCCTTCCTGCAGCCGGTCTTTTCGGGGCTCGCAGGTCGCGTTGTCCCTGTGGTTGCCTGACTCCTCAATTATCTCGCTTTTCTCCTCTCACTCACTCACTCACTCACTCACTCGGTGTCACGTGTACGTGCGATTCCATCACCCAAAATCCAGTATCCTCGCTGCGCGCATCAACTCAATCGGCGCAAAGTGTGGAAAATCGATGAAAACAGATAGCGAAATGAATGTAACGGCAATTTATAGCTAAGATAATGGAGAGGAAAAATAGTCTTGTTAGATAAAAAAAATTACTCTGACCTTTAAAATGATCTTCAAAAGTAGAATTTTTGAATTCTTTTCTTTTTTTGGCCAGGAAACATTATGTAATGAACTTTTTAAAATGTTTCAAACATATATTTTTGCTCTTCTTGCATCAAAGAATCCATTTCCAGGATTATAAAATTTTTTCCACTGCAAAATTTATCAGATAATTCAGTCCAAAGTTGATTTAAGCATATGAGATTAATTTCAAGCTTTCAATTAATACAAAATTGATGTGCCTTTCAAAACGAGAAAATATGCTATATTGACAAAGTTACAGGTTTTTAAACATGACCTAGATGACCTTAAAATTTACCGCGCTACCGAGCATTGTCCTCGAGGTCCCGCTTAGTCATGAAACCTGCATGTAAGTGTATACGCGCGCCCGCGTATAAATGAGTATTGTTAACGTGTAAAATTTAAAATGAATAAATATGCAAATGGTAAGTACGAAAATGTTATTGCAAATGAACTAAAAAAAATAGGCATTCATTTCTAATACATTTTTTGTTAACAAGAAATAATTATAACAAATAATTAATAAAAATAACTATAACGATAAACAATGAATTACTTTAGACTTTAGAATCTTTTAAATATTCATCTTCAATAAACATTTTCATACTTACGATTTATATTTTTATTCATTTAAAATTTTACACATTAACAATACATATATATTCGTGCGTGCGTGCGTGTGTGTGTGTGTGTGTGTGTTTTCTTTTTTCTTTTTTTTCTTTAATGGAGGAAGAGGTTAAAGGGAAAAATCTTACTAGACCATGGTATAAACTTGTTTCTGGGATCATCGAAACAACCCCAGACCCAACGATACCTTGTGTTGGATTCACGCCAATTAAAACCCCTTCGCTTTACAATCAGATTAGCTAATCCAATTGTAACCCAAATCCTTTCCGATACCTTTATCAACTCTTCGTAAGGGTTCTCTTGCTCCGTCAACTGAGTTCTTAATCTCCGCGGTACTGCTGCTAAGCATTGCTTCGCGGGGGGACGTAAGGCTTTTACCTGCTTCTTCTCTGTAGTCGTCAACTGTAGTCAGTGTTGGATGCCTCACCCTCACCCGCACATGCACTTAATCACACACGGACCAAAACACTTACTCATTCATAACCCAGTCATTCCCCCACCCCTCTTACGCATCCATACGTGCCCTCCTCCCCCCTTCTAACCAAGCACTTACTCATTTACGACACACTCCCCCCCACCAGACATTCACACACCCCCACTCCGTTGAATACATACACCCACACATTCCTGTTCACTGCGACCCATCCCCGCTCCCAAGACACTCCCCACCCCACGTACTCACAGACACGCACACATGCATAACCGTGCTTACCCACACACACGCATTCGCACCTGTATCTATCCATATAACATTAAATGTTGGAACAATGTTGCTCCAGTGTTGCTTTGTCATATTAGCCATGATGAGAAATATTCCTGCAATACTATGTAATATGTATGCAATCATGAGGAAATATTCCTGCAAACCATCATTTCCGTTTTTCCATTGCTTTTTAAAAATACGGGCAACATTACTTACCTTTTGGTAGTAGTACGAGACGTGGTTTTTTCCAGTTGATGGGAAATATTTCTTCTCTGAGACATGAATTGTATTTGAAATTGTGAATACTTCGGGGTGGGCGTGGATAGCATGTTTCAATGCGATATTGGGTATGCCATCCAGATCTGGAGCCTTGTTATTCCCCACTTATTTACCTGCAACTAGCAATTCCTCCGGAGTGACTGGTGGGGGGGGGATTGCTTCTTCGTTTACTCCTACTTCTATATCCCATGGCTCATGCCGTTGCCTGTGGAACAGTGTAGTAACGACCCGACGCAACAATACCGGGCACTTGGAAGGAGGCCGTAACTTCCTTTTATCTTCTTCATTACTATACTATAAGGTCGACCTCAATGATCTTGGTTGACCTCGTTCTGTAATTCCATTATACATCGCCGTGTGCTTTCGCGGATTGTCTTCTTCAGCTGCCTTTTAGCGTCTTTCAATTCTCGATTGCGAGCTTCCACTATTTGCTGCCCTCTTCCAGTCTTGTAATATTTCTTTCTTGCTCGTTGTTCTTGCCTCCTAGTCTGATGGCACTCATTTCGAGCCCTTTCAATCTCCTTATTCCACCAGTATACTGGTGGTCGTTTTTGACTCGCTACTCTTCTTGACATGCCTGCATCGCAAGCTCGAGCGATATCATCGATCACTTGCTCAGCTTTTTTGTTTGCCGATCCAGTCAATTGTTGTTACTTCCAGTGTCTGCAGAAACATCTCCTTATCAAACTCCTTTGCTTTCCAGCCCACTCTATTGTCTCTTGTAATCACGTTCGATTTTCTATTGTTATGGCCTGGTGATTACTATATGTGTAGTTTTCAGTTACGGCCCATGAGTCAACCTGTTTAATAAGGCAGCTGCTGACGAAAGTTAGATCGACAACGGGTCCTGCACTTCCTCTTTTAAAGGTAAAGGTGTTTCCTTGATTAACAAAAACCAGGTCAAAGAGCGCAAATGCCTCCAGTAGCACTCGTTCTCTTTTATTGGTTTGGCTACCCCATTCTACTGCCCGCGCATTAATATCTCCGACTATCAGTACCGGCTTTTTTCCTTCGACATCCTGTACTAGCCGGTCGAGCAACCCTTGAAACTGCTCGATTGATGCATTAGGCGAAGCTTAGTAGCTGTATACGTATATACCTTTTATTTTTACCCGTACAAACTCTTTCTCCTTAGAGATCATTTTTTCATAAACTGCGAGGTTCATCTTGATCTATCAGATTCCCACGCTGGTTCAACCAGGTTTTTGTACTGCTCACACAGGATAGCCATGTCGACCTTCTGTTCGCGGACATGGTGGCAAAGAAGGTCCTGAGCTGCCTCACAGTGATTTAAATTTAGCTGCACTATTTCCATTTTGTCTTTTTCGCTACTCTTACTGCTGCTTGGTAGGCTGGACAAGTGTAACTACCCGTAGCATGGTCACTTTTCTCGTTTCCGTCTTTCCCACGATAGAGCATACAATTTGGTTTATTTTTGCAGCTTTTCGCTCCATGCCGCGCGTTACCGCATTTATAGCAGCAATCTCTTCTGTCCTGTGCGTTTGTGCACATTTTGGCGATATGGCCGAAGCCAAGACACTTATAGCACCTGAGTGGCATCCTCTCCCGGTTAATCACCCTTATTCTGCAGTTTACCCAACCTACCTTGATGTTTCCTCATGAGATCGCTTGCTGGGCTCTCTGTGCCGACATCCGTATGACGGCCGTCTGCGTGTCTCTATAAGTCTTACGGATCTTTAATATGGTCGTCTCTTCCACCTCTTTGTTCTCTTTTGTAAACTCTCTTTGCAGGGCTTCTAAGATATCTAAGCCGTAGAAGTATGTATGTGTCTGTGTGTATATATACGCCTGGATCTCAGATTCTACTGAACGGATTTTCATCCTTCACGGCTCATTTTTTTATATTTTTCTTTTTTTTTTGTGATGGCGGCAAAAAAATTCTTTTTTTATTTTGTTTATTCGTTTTCGTTTTATCTTCAATTTAATTTAATTTTTTTTTATTGATAGGATTCAGATATTTTAATCGAACACAAAGCATTTTAAAGACGATAAAGATGCCTATAATTTTAGAGAGAAAAAAATTACTGTAGCTCTTATGTTTCTTTTGTTTTTAACAAAAACGTGTTTTTTTTAAAAAAGCTCACAACTCGTAAATTAAAATATCAACTGCTTTGAAAAAATTGTTAGTAATTAAGAATATATGTAGCAAAATCTGCAAAATTTTCAAGCCATTTTGTCAACTAGTTTTTGAGTAAAAAGCTGAAAACTGAAAAAGGTTAGTTTTGTATGTCCAACGATTACGAGAGTAAAAATGCTTTAACCCATTACCGGCTATTCGGACATTTTTGGAATTTCAATATAAAAATGCGATTTTTTGATCTGAAATTTCTTACTGGGAGATGTTTCAGGGTGCTATATTTTATAACAAGGTCAGTTTTTGAGAAAAATGTGTTCTAAGGGTTGAAAACAGGGGTTGGGGGTGAAATTTTTACAAGACTGAAGATTGAAAAGATGAAAAATTCAGTTATCTGTTCAGAAAGAATAAGTCAGTATCTAATATATCTTGCATAGGTTTAGGAGGGGTTTAAGGTCATGGTGACAATAATTTTTAGTTTACTACCCTCCCCAAAGGCGGAAATAGGGACGCTGGATTGATTGCTGGAATCAGTTTTCAAATAAAATAGTTCATAAGGGTGGGGGAATTGTTTTCTAAAATTTTATGTGAATCTATTGCCGTTGATATTTTTTAAAATATATTATTTCGTATGATTTCAACCTGCCGATCGAGTGCAAAGCTTATATAGCCGATGTTACGATATGTTATGTACAATTTTAGAAAAAAATTCTCCCACCCCAATTTTCCACCCTTAGGAACTATTTTATTTGAAAACTGATTTCAGCAATCAATCCAGCGCCATCAAAAACCCCCGAGTGAGAGATTCAAGCAGAAAAACTCAATTTTTAAAAAACCCCTATATGCGCCTCTATAAACTAAAAATTATTGTCACCATGACATCAAACCTCTCTTAAACCAATGCAAAATACGTTGGATACTGACTTACCAGGAGAGTCTCACTTGTTTGGGTCACGGATTTTGTTCGAACTTTGAGATATAGCTAAATAAAAATTTGTAATAAAAAAACCTAAAATGACATTTTTATGCTACTTTAATGGTCATTTTTTGTTCGGCCATAACTTCTGAACAAATGAAGATTTTTGGATGTCTTTTTTTTAATCGATAGCATTTGACCTGACCTTTCAAATGCTGGGAATTAAAATACTCTATAATTAACAGTTGAAAAGTTATATGTGATTGAACAAAAATCGATTTTAACTTTTCACTAAAAGAGCTCATAACTTTTGAAAAATCGAGCGTTAGGCCGAGCGCACGCGGCTTTTTTCATGTTTTAACATTAGACAATATATCCCAAAGTTCAAACAAAATTCGTGACCCAAATAAGTGAGAATCTCCTGGTTAGTCTTTCTGAACAGATAATGTTGAATTTGTCACCTTTTCAATCTTCAGTATTGTAAAAATTTTACCCCCAACCCCCGTTTTTAACTCATAGAATACGTTTTTCTCAAAAACGGACCTTGCCATAAAATACAGCAACATAAAAAAACCCCGAGTAAGAAATTTCAGACCAAAAAATCGCATTTTTATATCGAAAGTCCAGGAACGTCCGCCTGGCCCGTAATGGGTTAATTAAATGGAAATGGTGGGAAAAGTTAGATCTTTTATACGTATAAAGCTGTATTGGGATTTAACATCGGGAGGGTGCCACTCGGCTGGAAGCGAGTTTTTTAAATCTCATGCGGTGAGCCAGGCCGCGTAACTCAAGCTGCAGGTCATTTGCCCTCGTCGAAGGGGGGAGCGAGGATTGCTGGTCGCATGCAGAGAGCATGTCCGACTCGGCTTCATGCCTCAGGAACTCGGTGCGACGGTGATGTTTCAGCTGGTGTTGCGGGAAGTTTCGCTGATACGCCCTGAAATCCGAAAGTCGCGCGCGTCCAACACATTCACCTACACGCACACTCATACACGCGAAAACTCGACGGAGCAACTGGACTCTCGTGCGTCGTTTCGCTGCGTTTTTGGACCTAATTTCACTTCGCGATAATGCGAAGGAAATTCCTTCATACTGTATCTTAGTGAATAATCGGCCTTTTTCAATGATCGACCACTTATTTTTTTCGTCTTTAACTAAACTTTTCATCTATTTGTTTTGGTTTTATTAATGATTTGACATAATAATTTTGTATAAAATATAGTTATATATATGTTTGGCCCTTTTAATTTTAAACATTAAATTTAATAATCTGTTATGTTTTAATAAATGCTTAAAACTATTACTATATAATACCTTTTTTGTCTTTCAGAGTTTAACATCAGTAAAAGATCTAGGGAAAAAGAAAATAGAAGTGTTACAGTGTCTTAAAAATTTGGAAACATTAGAACTAGGTGAATGTTCAGATTTTCCTGATAAATTTGGAACTTCAGTATTAGTCAATTTAAAAAATTTAGAAAGATTAAGACTTGAAAAAGGTCAAGGGTCCTGCTGCACTTTTGATATTCTTGAAGGCATTTCCAAATTAGATAATTTGACGCAATTAGAATTGGTGAACTTTGATGTAAAGAATGGATTTGATAAATATTTGGCTAATTGTAGAAATATTAAAAGATTATTAATTATACCAACCTACGTATCACAATCAGCAACATCAAACAACATGATTTTAGGTGGTGTAACTGAACTATCGAATAATTTAACACATTTTGTTTGGGGTGTTACGCAAGAGCTTTTACGAGTAACTGAACTATTTGTTGATCAATGCAATCAAATGAATAAGCAAATTACCGGAGATTCTATACCAGTGTTAAAACCGGTCCCTTGTTTAAAATTAATTGAGGACATTGCAGGAGATAAAGATAATATTAAAATTAAAGGTTTGTTACTATTAGATTCTAAAATATAATCAACAAAATATATAATTTTAACTTTTTTTAACTTATTTTTAAGATGATAAGCAGCAACCTAATCTCAGTAATCCACAGGTAGAAATATTGCCACTACAACACCTTCAAAAACTTCTTTTGACTGCGTTACCAAAAACGCGTGTGAAAATATTAAAAATACCATTTCATGCTACATGGAGACAAAGTATTTCTGATAGTACATCTCAGTAATATTTATATAAATGATATATAGTACCAACAAGTACAAGCAAATGAAATATCATATTAAATAAAGTTAATATTTTCTATTTAATTTCATAACAATGTTTTCTTATTTCCAACATCATGGTAGTGTAAAAATTAAATTTTTTTAATACTTATGGGTATTTTTAAACCCCTTTTCCATATTTTCGTTTGTGCTCAAAAAGAAATATGGGTTAATTACGATTTACTAAAAATTTAAATATATTTAATTTTAAATGAAAATGAATATCAAAAATATTTAGCAGATCATGAATGAAAGTAAATATAAGTAGGGTAACTTACTTTAAAATTACGACTTTCATGTCACATCAATTTTTAATTAAAAAAATATTTAAGTCTCTTACAGCTGGTTAAATTTTGATGCATTATTTAATATTATTCAACACTTGTTGTACAAACTGTAATTAGGAATACCTCCCGATGGAAAGTTATTTGTAAAAACTCGTAAAAAATCGTACATTTTATCACTTTTTTTTTGTGTTGTCACGTTTGACGCGAATCAAGGGGTGTCTAATTACAAGCGTGAGCGTGACGATGTGAGAATGACTTGAAAAAGATTAGTGTAGGTATCGGCTCAAAGCCCATATCTTTTTTCTTGGAGCCTTCACAATTTTCAATCAATTAATAACGTGTCTATCTGCGCCATTTTTAGATAAATTTATAAGTTTTTATCGTTTCTTTTACGTGGGACTACTTCACTACTTGAAAGTTAATGCATTAACATAGAGCTAATCATATGTTTTATATAGAGTATCATCATTAGTGTAACGATGAACAGTGTAACGATGAACAGTGAACAAAAACAAAGTTACCCGCTACTACTGTTGCGTGGAATTAAACGATGAATGTTTTACGATCGCGCTAATGCAGAAAAATGTCGTTCTAGTTCTGCGGCCGTTTTTCTCATCTTGGTTTTGCCGCAATGGGAGATGAAACATTCTTAAAGTACTCATCGCGGATGTTTTGCATTCCAGCACTGCACATGTAGACCAATCGAACGAAGCGGGTCCGATGTTAACGGGCAGGCCGATTAAACACGTGTTTGACACTTGTAACGGTTCACTTTTTGAACCGTACAAATTATTAAATATTTACTGGTTAAAGAAACCATTATTGAGCAACCTGGGTGGGTACCCAGGAACAGAGGCTCAGGCGGGCAGGCTGTATGCATAGCTTTGCCCTTAGAAACCCTAACACCGCTAGGGAATGTGCAGTTGAAGAAGGCTCTGCGCAGCCGTACATAATGAAAAAAGCCTACACTTTCACAAGCTAGTACGTGTAGGCACTTGTATGTCTTTACGTAACAAAACCTAAAACACATAAGCTACACTACACTTAACACTGGCGATGGTCCCTGATCCAGAAGAAGAAGACTGCTTGCTCCTTCCCTAGACATTTGATAGCTGGGGCGGATCCTCAGACGACTCAGACCTCTGTGCTCCCCAGCAAAGTGCTGATAACCCTGTAACAGAATAGAAAACTCAATGAAGCAACAATAGATAAAGGATAAACTATTGGAAGTCGACCTACCTGCTGTTCTTGAAGACCTTCACCGCTGGAGAAGCTCTGAATGATTATACTCAGGAATCAGCGTACACTGCTTCTGCAATGCCAAAGTAACCTCTATGCACTCTAATACAGTGGCTGTGACCCTGCAACAGAAGAGAATACCTCATGAAATAACTTTACACTAAGAATAAGATATTAGAAGTCGAATTACCTGCTATCTCGAAGACCTTCACTGCTGAAGAAATTTTGAAGAATGATACTAAGGAAGGGGCTCAGCGTACACTGCTCCTATAACAGCAAAACAACTGTAACTGCCAGTACGTGGCAATGGACATTGGAAGCAAACGTACTTGAAAAAAGAGCGACCGCTTGAAGAAGATCTTTCCCCATAGAAGACTTGGAGCCTACAGTCTTGGCGGAAGTTCACCTTACCAGAAGCTGAAAACAACCCAAGAAAACTTTAGTAAGAAGGTTAAGGCGATACGAATACAACCTGTAGTATCCAGATTGCTCCGGATGACTCCTGCTACCAACGGATGACTAAGTTGTTGATCCGGCACCATCAGCAAGGGAATCAACTGCCGAGATAACCTCGCCATAAGCACTTGCCACAACGGACATGGAAACTGAGCTGAGAGAGTGCAGACTGCGCATGTGCGTGACGGTCGTGAGCGAGCTGCGGTGAGGCCCTCACCAGTGATGACAAAAGTAGCAGAATCGGCAGAAAGCATGTTCCGTGGCGGACGCTTGGCAACGCTGTTAGAGCTAGAGCTTTAGACAAATTATAAAAGGCAGGAGCAGAAGACATTTTCAAATTTAAATGCTCTTAATTGATAGTAATTGTTACAGGGTATGTATATTATACTTTGTTGTTAAGAGGTTTATTAAGAAGTTATAATATACATGCAGGGTATATAATCAGTTAGTACGTAAATTAAAAATCATTTTTTTAAATTAATTTTGTTTCATTTTTTTATTTTATTCATCTTTTCTATTAGATATGTAATAAACTTTTGTTTTCTGGATAGTTAAATGAATAACAAAAAATTAATATTTTTTATTACAGAGTTGACAAAATAGAATCAGCACTTAGTGTTCAATTTATAAATTCTGGTAGAAAAATATGAAGTGAATATAAAAATTGTTTAATTCATTTTAATGTATGATTTTACTAGGATTGTATCAAGATAGATTTTTCGCTCATTTGAAGCAACTAATATTGAAACATAAATTGAATTTATTTCTTGCGGAACAAAACTTTGATCTTTTGTTCAATGTTGAAACGAATTGTTAAGCTGAGATCTTTGTAATCCTGGTACAGTTTTATATTCATTTTAAAAACGTCAATTCCTATTATAAAAGGGAGTAAACGATTAGTATCGAATAGAGCCAATTCAGAGCGTTATCAAGTAGCTCATTAGTCGATAAAGGAAGATGGTGATTTAGTACATATAGATTTTGGAGACAACTTTGGAGCGTTATCAAGTAGCTCATTGGTGGATATAGGTAATATGTGATTTGCAAAAACAAAATAATCCTCGCGCGCGGTACGCGTGCTTGTTGAATTTCTAGTTATAGTCCAGTCAAATTAGACTTTTTTCGTGCAAAAATTAATAGTAGAATTCGGAGAGCACAGTCGTATAGAATACGG
>JAWWML010034903.1:0-10443 GCA_035047165.1 Ormyrus rosae
ATATCTTTATTTTTCTTCCAATATCTGGCATTACTAGCGAAAATAGTAAATCTTGCTAGTTTTTTTCTCTCAGTGTAAACTGTACACCACCGAAAGTTATATGATTTCATCATGCAATTGTAAGATCTACGTTCGTCGATTTATATTATAGTTTATAATTAATGATAAATTAATCTAAAATTATTCTTAAATTATTACTTAGCCGAAGAATTTACTGTAATATTTTCTAATTTAAGCAAAAATGATTCTATACTTCATCAGCCGCAATCTGTAACAAGTTTTTTCTTTATTACGTTGTAATTTCGACTAAAATATCTTTTTATTTATAGCCTCTCCTACCATACTGCCCGTAGAATTAAATCGAGATACAAATAAAAAAAAGAACTGAAAAGATTCCTTTTCAAAAAAAGCCAAAATTTCGAATGCCTGCTGCTCTCGGCTAGAACGAATTCAAAATCGCCAAAAAAAATCCTGGATAAAGAGAGTACAAAAAAAAAAAAAAAAAAAGAAAAGAAAAAGAAGAAGAAAAAAAGAAGGTTCGAATGCGCAAAAAATGGGAAGCTCAAAACTAGCGACTTCCGACAGGTCCTTTTTAACGCCACCCTTTCCTCCGAATCGGGCAATATCCAGGCCATCGACCGCTGCACCGACAGCAGCCGGAGAGTGCAGCGGCTCTCTCTCTCTCTCTCCAGACTAGAGCAGGTATGTACATATATATACACGCATCTACCTATCGCCTTATGGAAGCGGCGGTTCGGCGCGCGCTCCGCCGGTATATGCATAAATCTACCTGTACGCAGAGGGAGGCTATGCCCGCACCATCTGTTGCGAGAGAGGCACCGTCTTCGCGGCTTCATGGGACACCATATGCGCCCACGGGGGAGGGAGGGAGATTATACGCTCGACAACGATTTCTTTTCTGTTCATTACGGGGGCCCGGCCCGCAGAGAGAGAGAGAGAGAGAGAGAGAGAGAGACCCGGAGGGGAGGGAGAAATTTGCAAAATTTATATACAGTAAGAGTGCGTGAGCGAGAGCCGTACGGGACATGCAGCCGCGAGGGTATATACCGCTGGTTGTAAATACCGAGGAGGCGCGTGCCGCTACGGCATCCGGGGTATTCGGAATTCGAGGACCTCGCCGGAGAGAGACTTGCGCGGATACGTTATATTGCCGCGGCGTTCTAATTTAGCGAGAGAGTTCGGCCTTCGAGGAGGCTTTTTGTCGATGCATTGAATTAGGGCCGAATCGAGGGCGTATAAACTCGTTTCTCTTTACCGTCTGGACGTAGAAATATATCGAGTGTCCCAACCCCGCGAATGATATAGGAACTCGTAAAATCTATCGCAATCGCAATATTTAATCCTCGCTGTGCCGCGATTACTCGAAAACAATGAACGGCCTTCCCGAAACAATCGACGGCACGACTAAATAAAAAAAAGTAAATCCAGCAGCTGACGGGCGCGCCGCAACGACAGCGCACTCGCTCCGCAAAGAGAGCGATCGAAAAAGCGATGAAAAAAAAAAATTAGCATATCAGAAAAGAGGAAGGCAAAAAGAAGGAGATTCCGGGTAATTCCGATATAGACTCTCTCGTCTTCGTCCCCCCCGCCGCCGCCGCTTCCTCCCCCATCGGGCGGCGGCGGCAGCATCAAGATCATCGTCACCGCTCTCTCTCTCTCCTCGCTTACCGGTTCTCGGCTCGGCTTTTGTTCCTGTCGGACAATGACAGATGAAAATTATCGTCCATCGGCCGCTGCATTCGGGGGATGCACACACATATGCACTCGCGTGCATATGAACTCGCAGGGCCGCCGCCGCCCCTCCTCCGCCGCCGCCACCGCCGTTTCTTTACCTGGGCAAGGCTCGCCACGCGACCGGAGAGAGACGCGTGCCGCTCGCGCGCGCGAGCAACGCACCAGTTGGTTTGGCACTAAATAGATCGCCGCCGCTGGTTTTCGACAAAAACCAAAGGCCCCATCTGTTTCGGGGGGCAGAGCTCTCGCTCTCAAAAAAGCAATTTTCTCCACGGCGCTTTTTCGGAAAATTTATAATGCGCCGGGGCCCGTAAATCAAGCTGCTGTTGCGAGAGAGAGAGAGGGAGGATAGGAAGCCAAGCACATATATATATATACACGCGGAGGTTGCGGTTTTGCGAACGGAGGAATAGTTTTCGTCGGCTAGTTAAGGGGGGACAGTTGTTGGACTAGACTTTGTGTCATTCTCAAAGGATATGGCTCGGAAGTGGGAGACTGTCAATGGCCCTATTTAGGCTAGTGTTAAATCGACGCGGGGAGTGTTTACTGCTGGGACGAGCTATTACTCTTTTTCTATTGTGCGGTTTCTTTTTTACGCTGATAATTTTGTTTTAATGTATCCTCGACCGCTTCGAGAGTTTGTATCGTCCCTATACGCGATGCGTTCGTTTTGAATGAATTAAGAAGAAATTTATAAAATTCATCCTGATATCAAATTTATTGCTTTTTTATTTATTCTGCATTGAATTCTTACGAGAAGATCACGCCCGAGACGGGCTTTTATTGTGCTTCGTATTTGCATACGAAAGCCTATTAAAAGTCACAAGAGAAAGGATTTTTAGCTTAAAAAGAATTTTTTTTTGGTAGGCCTAAACCGAAATTCAACGGATACGTTGATATACCAACTCGTTCCGAGAAGAAACCCTTGATTTCTCCGGAGTAGCGCGCAACAATAACGATAGTTACACACCGAAATTTACGTGTTTCCAGACACTTTCTCAATGTAATAATGCCCGTCACTTTTCTGAAATTCTAATGTAATTTTTTAGACGTAGCGGAGCGATAATACGTAGGTTTTACGTTCCTAATACGATCTTGATTAACATAAGAATACACAGGATAATTATAGAGTATAATTTTTTGATTTTACAAAGGCCGCTCGCAGTTGATTTATGGGATGCGCCACTTCGGTTATCGGAGCGCCTCGAACGTCGCCATCTGACGCGGGGTTGGATTCGAGGGCCCGCTAGACGCTCAACGGACACACACTTCCACGCGTAGAAAAGAAAAAAAATGTTTGATAATGAGCGCTTTGTCCCTTTAGTGGAAAAATGCATCATTAGTTTAAAATAATTAAGAATTTTACGAATAAACTTTAGACGAAATACGCCGAATTAAACCTATATTTACGATCGCAAATCGAAAGGTAACAAACACTCCGCTTCGGTACACACGAAACTGACACTCGCATCCAGCGGAGTCCTCCCTCGCGTGCGAGCCCACATCCATAGCCCCGTGATTAGAAATCGAGAGCGAACGCCCACTCTCGACACATTGAAATATCGAAATTCGGAAAAGACTGCTCTCTACCCCCTGCGAGGGCTCGATCGACGAGGTGCTCAAGAGACAAAGGGCTCGAGCGATGATTAACTCGCACGTGGTCCAGCTCCTCTCTCTCTCCCCCTGCATCTATCATCGTTGCCCCACTTTGTAATAGGCGTCGGTATACATACCTTTTTTTTCGGCGTATCTTCGGGACCCACCTCCCAGTTTCCGCTCGAAACGTCATGTGGCCCGCGTTAATCGAACGCGCGCTCTCTCTCTCTCTCTCTCGCCTCATTGTGTACAGCTCGAGTATACGTGCATTCTCTCTGGCGGCTCTCCGCTGCTACAGATGACTGCCGCGGAGAAAGAGGATAGTCATCCCTTGGCCGCGCTCCGGGTTCTTTGTGCGAGATGTAGCTTTGGGTGAAAAGTTCGAATTGGCTGCATGCGAGCGCGCCTGGAAGTAGTTTTGAGTTTGAGTTTGAGATCGACGGAAAATGGTTGATTAGAAAAAGGCGAGTCTTACAAATTTACGACTATTTAAAAATAATTTACATAGAACTAACAGCAATAATGAGATTTACCCTGCATGCAACGCACTAGCTATTGTTTTTTTTTTAATTTTTTCCAGGAAATTTCCACGCCCTCTAGCGAATGAATCCTCGTCGCAAAGCCCAGAGTTCCTCCTTCCACCTATTTACCTGCGACGACCAAGAAAACATCGGCCGCGCGTTGACAGATTGCCTTGCGCTTACTATCTATAATTGCTCGGTCGCTCGCTCGCCTTGTCCGAACAATTACGCGTCCGCGAAAGCCCGCCGGCTTCTTACGCGTACGCACACACACACGTTCGCATAAGCACGCAGCAGAGAGAGAGAGAGAGAGAGAGAGAGACACTGGCCGGTCTCTCGAGTTTCGGGCGACGGCTGCTGATCGACGCGATCACCTGCTGCTCATGCTGCTGCTGCTGCTGCTGCTGCCGCTGGCTGCTGCTCCTCTCGTTTTGGGCTTCTCTCGCGCGTGTCTCCGCGCGGATTATCGATCGGCGCTTTCCCTCCGATTATCGAGATATAATTTCAATCGGCGCGTGTGGGTATATACAAAGCTGCTGTGCGCCGCCACCGCCTGGCTACATGCGCTCCTCCCCTCTCGTGTGTGTGTACATTGTAATTTGTGCCCCGTTATTACTCAAAAATCGATTTGATTCAGGGAAATCGAGCGATTGTCGGGGATTCGACGGATTCAGTATTGATGAAGCGACGAGTGCCCGAGCTTTGTACTCGGAAATGCGCGGGGGAAAGGGGTTTGTTGTGATATTCGTCAGTTTCGAAAACGTTCGTTTGCTTTGCTTTCGTTCGATTCTGAAAAATGGAAATCAACGTTCTCATTTTCAGTCAGTTTTAAATTCGTTAATTTATTTAAAGATTCCTGCAAGAAAAACCGAAGAATCCGCTATTACCATTTATTTTTTATATTTAGGTATTTAAGAAGTTTTAAAAACACTGCAATAATAGTTGCAAAAGTCGGACAAAAATAAGTGCTGTGCACTTAATAGATATGTACTCAGGAGTCAATGTCAGTTGATATAATGCAAAGACTGAAATATTTTTTTAAACATTGCTACAAGAATTCAGTTGTTTAATGCAGTAGAATTTTATCATGCTTTTAATTTAATTAACTTTAATTTATATTTTTTCTATAATAAATACTTAAAAAATAGAATAGGGCATAAATAAAAAAAAGTTCTTAGAAATAAATAAACTGCAGATCGATGAACAATAAAATCAATATTGATCCGCGCTTAATAGTTAACTATAAATCATGAATCCTTGAGAAACTTGACAGAAGTTATGTTGGAAAAACTTATCAAAACACGAGTGTTCATATTTGCAAGTAATATATGGCACTCACCTGTATAAACACTTTTGCATTTGTTTATATTTCAATCAACATTTGTGCGTCTGCTGTGCAATAAAGCTATGCAATAGAGTTTATTTTTAGTTTTTTACCAAGTCCCATATTATTTCCGTCATTTTGTCATAATAAAATAATCATTTTATACAAGAAAAATCTACCCTTAGATCTAATGTAAGTAGACATGCTTTTGAATTCACCACGCACAAAACAGTATCGCTGTTAAGGCCTTACGGAAAAATGACGAACCCATACAAAAACAGTTGATTATTATCACCTGTCGATAAAGAAGTTTTAATGATAATCTATATATTTGCGCGGAATACCGGCACGTATTTACGTGGTACACGTGTATACATATTTCGTTCTAAACGTCATATTTATATTGTTTTATTAATTTTTAAGTGAGCAGGAAATTGACAACTATGAATTTGTTACCAAAATCACATCATGAATTCAGTAAAGCCGACTACTGGAACACATTCTTTAAAAAAAGAGGAAAAAAGACTTTTGAATGGTTGGTTCTCTTTTGTTTATCTACTAGTTAGAAATTTTTAACTTATTTCCAGATAATTATTTTGATTCTTGTTTTAGGTATGGAGAATTTCCAGAGCTCAGTAGTTATTTACTAAAGTACATTAAACCCAAAGATGAAATTCTCATTGTTGGATGTGGAAATTCAACATTAGGAATGGATCTCTACGATGCTGGTTACAAGTTAATTTTGTTCTTTTTTATTTAAGACAACTATCCATATTATTACAATAAATTTAAGCAGTATATTTTTACAGAAATGTTAAAAATATTGATGTGTCACAAATTGTTATCAAACAAATGCAAGAATTAAACAAAACAAAGAAACCTGACTTAATTTTTGAACAAATGGATGCCACAAAAATGACTTATAAAGATGGACAATTCAGTGTTGTTCTAGATAAAGGAACATTAGATGCACTTATGCCTGATGAAGATGAGATCACTATGGATTTGGTTACAAAGTACCTTGAAGTTTGTATTTTACATTCATTTATATAAATTCAAATTGTTACTTCATATATATTAAATATTTTAATATAATTTCAGGAAATTAAAAGGGTATTAAAAAACTGTGGAAGGTATATTTGCATATCACTTTTACAAGAACACATCTTAAAAACTTTAATTGCAAAGTTTTCATCACCATTTGCTTTTCGAGTAGTGCGATGTCATGATGCAGAAATAAAAGCAAGAGAAAAAGATGAAAGTCCTATGCCTGTATTTATAGTTGTGTGTACAAAGTTTATTAAACTACCAGAACCAGTATGTATTATTAATTATGATTGTAAAATATTAAATATTGGTTTTATTAAATTTATTAATTAATAATTGTAAAGATTTTAGAAATTGCCTTAACAGACAGTCCCCCACTAAGACTACAAAACATTGAAGAGCTGATTAATAACATAGTAACAACTCAGGAATCAGCATCTTTGTGTAATAGTTTATCTAAAGGTAGTGTTGCAAATGAAGGAGAAGTTTCTCTTGATTTGTACAAACCAGGTGATAAAGACCCTAGGTATACAATATATATTGTAGATCAATTATCAATAAAACAAAAGAAATCTTATGCTGCTTTTATCGTACCCCAAGGCAGGTAAAATATCATAATTTGCATATAAAACTAAATAACTTAATATGAAATTAATTACAAATTAATACTTTTAGAGAAATAGATTGGGTTTTTGGTACAAAAGAGGGTAGACAGCAGTTGTTAAAATCAGCACAATATCATAGATTAGCTGTAGTTATTTTAAGGAGAGGTCAAAATTTTGAAAGTCTTGAAACTGTGAAAAGTGAACTGGCTGACAGTGTAATAAATTTTGCACCTGCTGGACTGTCGAAAAGTCAAATACCTTTTTTATCATTAGGATCAGATATTGGGCAAAGGAAAATTTGCTATGAAGGAGAAAGTAGTATGAGTGGACCATTTGTAGTTGAAGAAATTGAAACTGAAAATGGCCTATTCAGAAGATTAGTATTTTTAAACAACCAATTTGTTGTTCAAAGTGAAGCAAAATTAAAACAAGGTACAATAAAAAAAAATGAAATAATTATATTTTATTGTTAACACTTGACTGATTTTTAGTTACATCACGGAGAAAAAAAGCTAAAACTATAGTAGATCCTAATTTTGTTGCTTGTGACCATCACCTTTACATGTCCATTGGTTTAAAAGCTGCCTTGAAGACTGAAGATACTGGAGAAACCATTATAGTTGGTCTTGGTGGAGGAGGACTATGTACTTTTATTCGTCAATATATTCCACAGGTATCTTTATAAAGTTTTAAAAATACATGTATCAAGAGTAAAATTTATTTATTAGCGATTTAATGTGAGATTTGAATAAAATTTAAATCATAAATTCACCTTCGAATCATTTTTAGGCGAAAATTACGGCTATAGAAATAGATGAAGCAATATTAAAAGTCGCAACTGAACATTTTGATTTAAAACAAGATGAAAAATTAAAAGTTCAAATAGCAGATGGTACAACATTTTTAGAAAGCGCTGCATCAGAAGGGAAAAAATACAGTGCAATTCTATTTGATGTAGATAGTAAAGATATTAGTATTGGCATGAGTTGTCCACCAAAGCAGTTTGTTGAACCAGATTTTCTTGAAAAAGTTGAACATTGTTTATCAGAAAAAGGATTTTTTATTTTAAACCTTGTGGCAAGAAATAAAATTTTGCGCGATAAAGTTATGGATGATTTAAAAAAAATTTATAAATTTGTGGCTACCTACCAAGTATTAGAAGAAGTAAATGAAATTATATTTTGTTCTAATAGTAAAATAGATTCCAAAGACTGGAAAAATTCAATAGAAGAAGCTGCTAAACAGTTGAATGGACAAGCAAAATCAAAAAATGCACCTACAGAAGAACTAATTCAAGTGACTGCACTGATAAAAAATCTTAAAATTGAAAAGTAATATCGTGATAATTCATATTTCTTGGAATTAATCGTGTAAATAAAAATATTTTGATAAAAAGACTATAAATAAAAATGGCTACTTTATATTACAATAAAATTTGTTTTAATGTACGTTAAAAAATTACACCTAAAGAATAACACTTTAGTAAGTGCTGCAATTTATTTTGTGAAATCCAGTTAATAAAACCATAATTTTTATTATAGTAATTGAAATAAATTTTTTTTTTTTATAAATTTAAATTAGATATTGACTTTATTAATTTTTTCCTTTTTTATAGTTTCTAAGACAAGTAATGTAGAGAGTTAAAACTTTATATTTGATATATTATGAATATTAGGATATATATTGAATGTGGAAAGGATCAGAGAATCGATAAAAGAAATCATTTACACATTTTAAACTTTTACAAATATCATTATTTCACAAGCATGTCATTTACAAGATACATTTTTCGCAAGAATTTTTTTTATTACTTACTAATAAACTTTATACAGTTCTGACAAAAACAATTTTTTAAGTTCACTGACGAGCATAAATTATTAAAAAACGATTTAATCAAATTGTACAATGAAAATAAGTTATTTTTAAATCAAAAAATGGGATTAGGCATCCATGAACAATAATTGATTTTGTCAGAAAAAGGATTAAAAAATAACTAATCATAAGAACGTAATTAAAAATAAGAAAAAATTATTTGCTTATAATAATGTAACGTAATATCAATTCGCAGTATTGATTGACACAATACAAACGTTTAGTTTTTCAACTGCAGAAAAACTTGATTTGGCATTCATAGTACATTAAAAATTTTACTCTAAAATCCTATGATGATTGTAGTAATGTTGTGTGCGTACACTTCGATTGTAATGCAGAAAATCATCTTAAAATAATTAGGAAGATGCGCTTCATATCTATATTTTCGCTTCCTTATTATATACGTCGATTGATGATTTTTACATAAATGAAAGATTCTCTTCTAAATGGCTATCGAACTAAAATCACTTAAGGTTTTACATGCCAGTTTTTTCTGTTTCTAGAAACATAAAAACGAAAATTAACGATATTCTAGTTGTCTAAAAAACAGACTATTCAATATTCAAAGTACTTTGACTAAATCAAAGATTCCTTATTTTGAAATATATCTGAATAAATATGTCAATAAATAAATAAATACATAATAAACAGCACAACGAATTTTTGAGATCGAGTAAAATAAGGTTTTGTACTTATGATATTCAAGTTTGCTTTCGAGTTATATCCAGTAATATCAAGCTTATGCATTACTAATAGTTTAAGAAGATTATCTAAGTTATTTAAAATTGTTTGATTAATTGTTTTTTTTGTATAATATATAGTGATAGATAACAATACTAAATTAATTGATCTAATTTTTTTTTCTGTAATCTGTTGTTTTAAAAAATCAGTAATTTATTTCTGACAATAGATTGATTTCTGTAGTGTTCTCTCGATAATTTTATTAATATGTTAATATGACGTTCTAAGAGATAATAAACAGACCAGCTAATAAAATTTAAAATTTTTTTTACAAATATTGCTACTAATATGATAGATGAATTCGACTAACTTTAGATGCAATTTAATAAATGCATATATTTACATTTTTTTTTTTAATTTTCAAACTGGCAATACATGTATATATGCAGGCAACTCTGGCAAAGAAAAAATATCATAACCTTGTGCTCGAACTCAATGTTGCACTTTTTCTTTTTGTATCAACGTTCAATATAAAACTGTCTTCAAAATCACTCATAAGTCAATGACTACACACATATGTACAATTACACAATCATAAATAAATGATAGTCGTTCTTTAAATGCAAGTATCGAGACATTTTCAGATTCTCTTTTTATATTTTTAGTCATTCTCCAACAACTAACCATCATGACAATCTAGCCTCATTCATTGTGCCTTATACTTTTATGTGATTTATCACAGAATTCGTTTTTAAAGCATACTGACTGACATACTAATATTAACAAAAGCTATGAAAAATCACAATTCAATAAGCTTATGATCATCTTGCGTTTCCCTTTTAGCTTACCTTATATAAATACGCATAACATATAGTACTTTCGTCAATGTTTGCTTGAAATCCTCTATTAAAAAAGTGATCGCGGAAAAGTGAAGCCGAAAATGGATTCCTCTATTAAAAAAGTGTTCGCGGAAAAGTGAAGCCGAAAATGGATTGGTTAATTCTGATGAATCAACAAATGTAATTGGTTCAAATGACGTTAC
>JAWWML010034904.1:0-10442 GCA_035047165.1 Ormyrus rosae
GAAAGGAATAAGGAAATCGGACTGCACGGCACAGCGCAACACAGCACAGCACAGCTTTATGTACTTGCTCCCTTATACTGATCGAATTGAAATTCGAGTTTAAACTTATTCTCGAATCTTTAAATTGCTGAACGTGAAAACAGTTGCGAATAAATATTTCATTGTTCATTTGTTGTTCGATTGTTCCTTTTCATCATTATTTTAATTTGAAATGAAAACAACAAATAATATAAGCGGGCGTTCAGATCAGATTCTATATCACAATCACAATCTAATTCATGTGATTAATGTGAAGCGAAGCATCACAATATATCGATACGATATTAATCGACTTCGGAAATTACGATATAAAATTTTCAGTACTCACGGCAACTTCAGAGCGCAAAATTTACGTTTGTTACGTGAACGTAAACCACGACGTAAACGTACAAACTCCACAAAGGGTGATTTTTTTTTATTAATTTTCGTTTACGCAAAGTAAAATTGCTGATAAATGCTTCATAATAAAATCGTGTTATGGACAAAAATTTTAAACGTAAGAGAGACATTGGAGATTTACTTTCACAATCTTACTACAATGGCATTAACAGGTATTTTTCGTCACCATAGATTATAGAGGTTATATTTATGTCTAAACTTGTATTAAATTTTAATAACCATTAATTGAATCCTATCAATTATCAAATTATATAGACTCGCGGGAAATGAAGAACAAATTCCCCATGATTTTAAGATACCCTCGAATGTTTTGGATCGTCGGAAAAAAGCTTGGGAGGAATTATTTACAAAATATACACTTGTATGCACTAGTGTTTTTCTAAAAATTCAAATTTCTGAAAAATAAATAACGATTTGCTACTCTTAATGTACAATTATTTTTTTCAATTCTTAATATTTATTGGAACAATTTTCTGTTTTAGGCCTCTAAAACTAAATCAAATATGGTAAGTCTTCGATATGAAGATGAATCTCCAGTAGTATCTCAGAAAACCCAGCGCATGCCTATGCGCAAACCAATGTCTTGGGTACAATATTGGGTAAATACTGGTAGACCTTATACAGGACTTCGTAATACTAAAGTTTCTTCAAGTTCAGAATCTTCTGTGGCTCAAGAAGAAAGCTTAAATAGATGTCAAGATGAAAATTTGCCATTATTAACTGTGCAATGTTCTCCAAATAAAAATTCTGCTTTAGATGAAAGTCCTGAAAAAAATTTACGCCTATTAATTTCATCAAGCAGTTCAGTTGATACAGCAGCTTATATTTTGGCAAATAATAATACTACTAAGAAAGCAGATATTATAGCAATTGTTGAAGGTGCTAAAGGTATTGATACAGAGAAATCTCAAACATCACAAGATAATAAAGTTATTGATAATACAAAAAATTGTCTTGCCAAAAATCAAGATGTTGAAAAAGATTGTTTATCGAAAAGTGCGACTAAAAAAGCAACAAATAAAGAAAAAAGTTATTTTGAAATTTTTGAAAGTGATAGCAATGAGTCGATTGTAAATAAAACGAATAGCAATAATTTAGAAACTTTGAGTGAAAATTGCAGATCTAAATTAAGGCGAAAGAAATTATATGTAGGCACAGAATCTATGGCTGAATTTACTCCAGCATCAGAAGATAATCTTAGTATACCTGTAGTTAATGCAACATCACAAAACTGTGAACATCCAGCATTAGAAACTCCTAAACTTCAATCAAGATCTTCGCACCTAATTAAATATAAAAGATTCCGAGCTACTAAGCAGCACAATCGACGTCTATTACGTTCTTTCAATTCAATAGTATATGCAAAGAAAAATATAAATAAACAATGTGACATTAATCAATCTCAAAACGAAGAATGTGAAAATTCTTTAAACACAAAAAGTATTACAAACAACGAAAACCCTGGAAAAGAACATTTTGATAAAGAAGTGTCATTTGATAAAAAGAATTTTAATAAGAATTTAGAAAATGTATCTTATTTTGAAAACAAAATAGACGACAATGTTCTAATAAAAAGCCCCATAAAAAGAACATTGCACAGTAATTACATTGCAAGTGTCCAAAATACTTTGAGTCAGAATGATCAAATAAACGATGATAAAAACTCTAATATAGAAACTTTAATTGTTAATTCGTGTGAACTTTCACAAAATTCTGAACAATCAAAACTAAAAATAAAATCCACTCAAACGCTAAAACATAAAATTCATGATCAGGAAGAAGAAAAACGTAATAATTACTTAGAGAGTTACATCAAGTTTCTGAATTCGCGTACTAGTACACGAAATCAATCGCACATTGCTGAATCAGATGAAAATGATTCAAATCATAAAAAAAATAAAGCTTTTCAAAATGGAATGAATCAGAAACGTAACAGTACAAGAATAAAAAATAAACCAAATTTAAAACATGTATCCCTAATTAATTTAAAAAAACAATCTGGATCTCCAAACAGTATAAGTAATTACAAGACTGTAATAGAAGACTTAAACATTGAAAAAGAATATCAATTTTTTAAAGAAAAAAAGAATAAAAATTTTAAAATGAATGGTTCAAAAACATCAAGTTCTGAGAAAATAGAAACATCTAACAATACTATAACAAAAAAACGTTTGAGGTATACATTGGTTACTTCTTCTAACGAATCTGAAGAATCTATAAATTCTAAGGAAACTAATTCAATAAAACAATATTCAAATAAAGTTAATGGTTTTAATAAAAAATTATTAAGTAATAATAAAAAGCATTTAACAAAATTTAAACTGAATAAATATGAAAAAGTTAACCCTAGAAAAAAATTAAAATTAGAAACTTTAAACAAAAAAGAAAAAAAATCAAAAACTGATGAGAAGGATGCATTCGAGAAAGTCGGAAGTAAGGAAATTGAAGAAAACCTAATATCAAAAAATATTCATAAAGAATTGTCTGTAGTTCAAGAAATTAAAAGTGCTTCAATTGTTTCATCACCTGAAAAAATTCCTGAAAACAACTATAATATGCAAACAAAAATGAATCATTCAAGAAAAAAGTTAAAAAATGAAATCATTTGCAAATCTTCTAATGAGAAAAGTAGACAAAATTTAAACATTTCATCTGCTAGTGAAAATAGTTTGCAACAAGTTAATGACTCTAAAAATATTTCAATGAAAGAAAAAATGTGTAATAATTTTCAAACTGATAAAATTTCTCCCAAAAGTTTTAAGCAAAAACGAAAAATTAGTACATTGACTGAATCATCCTCAAATGAAGACAATTTGTCAGTAGAAAAAGTTTTTAACTTAAATAGACATATGAAAGAAGTAAAACCAAATATACATACAAAAAAAAGAAAAAATATTTCTTATTCTACTAAAAAAAGAAAAACTATAGATCATTTTAGTAGTTCATCTGAAGATCAAAACATACAATCACAAGAAAAAAAGAAATTGCAATTTAACAACAAAACTGTGAAAAATCTGTCAGATACAAAAAGAATTAACGACAGCTTAGAGGAAAATACAAATATAATCTGTAATTCTTTAATAAATACTAAAAACGATGTATTTTTGAAGCATCAAAATTCCGTTAAATTAAATTCTAAAAATGAGAAACAATCACTTATCCATAAAAATAAGCCAAAAAATAGAAAATCAGAAAAAGAGAAAATTAAGAAGGCGAAGACATCATCTATTAATTTAAAAAAAAAAAATTCATCAATTACTGAATCATCAGATGATGAGTGCATTATACCATTAAGAATAAAATAGTACCCAGTAAAATTTTGTAAAATATTTGTATTAATAATCTTACTGATTAAAAAATCAACCTTTAAGAATCGTGGCTGCAATAAGTCGTTAGATAAAAGTTTATTAACGCAATAACGAAACTTGTAAAGTTAAGAATGCGCAAATGTATTTTGTTTTAAATATGTATATATGTATAGTGTAATATATAGTTTCATATTTCATTGCATTTCAGTAAGTTTCGAAGTGATTACATTTTTATTTATAAAATAATATAAAAATTAGTTATAAAAGCTCATGTTAAAGTTTGTAGATGGCAAATATGTGATATAAAGTTTAATGTATGTATTAATATCTAGTTAAATTTATCGAATAGAACCGAATTTATACATGACTTTGGTTTTGCTTTCTTTATTTTTGTGAGTTGAGTCTTATTAATAATTATTTATGTAATAGGATTTTTTTCAATAATGGACACGTTTCGGAAATATAATAATTATTTATGCCTTTTGATGAGGTTTATTTTCATTTTTTATGTAGTTTTTACTGAAAATTTTTAATGCAATTCTTAAGTTTGTTAAAAGATCTTGTCGTTTTACTTAAAAAATTTTTGAATATTTTGTATGGTTATAAATGAAAAATTTGTAGAATCGTAATCAAAAACGTAACTATTAAATTAAACTGTAATATTGTTACAGAGAGACGTAACAGAATAATATATAAATGTACGTAAATACATTTTCATGAACACTTTGTAAATATAAACATTTTTTACACATTTTTATATTTTATTTAAGATTTATGGTAATAAAAATTTGAAAATTATTTATGTCTATTTAATTTGACAATTAATCATGTATAATATGTTTTAATAAGTACAAGATTATACGGAAATTTCTTAGTATAGTATAATTGTAGAAACAGCAAATTATGTTGCACTATAATATTTAGTTAACGAGTAGCAGATCCAATCACATGGTGTCTATACAGAAGAAGATGATGCGGCTGAGACACGCATCCTTGCAGAGTAATTTGTTTGGATTTTACTTCTTTAAATCCGCAACTTTCAATGTCTTGAATTGGATTCGAATCGAGTTGACAGCCCCCAAATAATGAAGGCCAAATTTTTGTTTTCGTCAGTATCATTTGAATCCATCCAATAAAAGAGCCTTGTTCGTCCGGCAAGTGTTCCAGAAATAAATATTTTCCTTCCTCGAAAATAAAATCTTTCATCAATTCATATAATAAGTTGTAAAATTCAATTTTTGAAAAATGTAACTTACTGGAGCGAGGACGCGACGTATTTCTTTAAGCGTTTCTTTCCTAGATCTGGTCGAGCACAATGAACGCGTAGTTACAACAATGTCCACGCATCCAGTGGGAATTCCTTTTAAAGAACTTCCATCGCCTATGACAAAGCGTTCGAACAGGACGTGAGAAAATTGCCAGGATTTTTCTCCGTTTATTAAATAGTCTTCGAGTTTGCGGTTCCAGTCTACGCCGATAAAGTGTGTTCCCTCTGGATAATACTGAATATTATCACCTTCAAATGTCATAATATTTATTAAAACTGGATTTTATTTGGGGAAAGAATTTTTGTTATTATTAGGCGACAAAAAAAATTAAAATGTTCTTCCTGAAGTGATGATTAAACTTTTCTATTGTATTTTATTAAAAGAGTATTGAAACATATTTTTTAAAATACTCATTCTATTAAATATATTTAAATTAGTAACATATAAAATAATTTAAACCTGATTAAATAGCTAATGTACCCGTTTTGACACCAATTTCTAAAATTCTTATCCGACCTAAGCTGCGCAAGACTTCATCGTGAGAAACGATTTTTTCTAACGGCTCGAACAGTCGCTTCTTGTGCGCAGAGGCTAATTCTGCACACTCGGTTTCGAAGCCAAGTAGAAAAGATTTGAAGAAACTTTGCCGAAATTTCGACCACTTCCATGATATCAGACTTGATAAAATAATAATAATCACAATCAGAAGTCCGTAGGTAGCAACCAAGTCGCGCATCCACAAATCACTCATACTCATTTTGGCTTTCGATCATATGCAATTGTCTTCGCGTTAAGTGCGTTAAGTGCTTTCTTGCATTATTCAAAGATGTTTACTTGACTTGTCGTCGAGCTCAACATCTTAAGACATACTGACAATATCTGAATATTGGAGTGCAGATTAATCGGCAACTTTGAAATATCGTTCAAAGGCCAATGCTGTATAAACAGCCCAATCGCATTCGATAAGATAAAACAATTAACGTTTTTCTACTTTGCGTAGTTTGTTTAATACTTTTTAATACAAAATACTTTTCTTTTCGTCATCGTGTTTTTTGTTTTTTCTTAAAAATTTTACATTTTTCTGATATTTATATCAATGCGATGTCATTCTTTTTCCCTTTTGAAAATGATTAAAGTAATAATTATTCTAATTGCACTGATTTCATGTTGAGAGATAGTTCCTTCCTTTACATTATTGTTTATTTCGAATTGTTTTATTCTTCAAATAAAAATAAAATGAAATAAAAATAAAAAAGATCAAATTTGGTTTTGAAGTTAATAAGCAGCATATTGAAGAAATGATTTCTGTTTTAAAAAATCTTTTCCACCTTTTATACATTCATAAAAGATTTTCCAACAATAAAAGTCCCGCGGACGTTTAAACTTTTGAAAAAGCGCCTGCAGAATAATAAATAGGTAAAAAAATCGAAATGAAAAGAGCTTCACATAAGCACTTGCGTTTTAAGAAAGAGCACTCGATCCGCAAAAACAGTTTAGCCGCGCGCACTGATCGATCAGGCGTAAAAAGTCGAACTGAGCGCGAGAGTAAAACAATGGCCTTGGGAGAAGGTAGACGTCGAAAGAAGCTAAGAATCGGGCACCGGGGGTTGGCGGTGGCTCCCGGTTTCGCTTTTTGTCCGCGCTATGATTTTCGCCGAGAGTGACCGCAAACAACGGGCTCGGCGATTAAGGACTCGCGGCTGCTCCGGGGGCTGCTCGGGGCTCTCAGCGCTCCGTAGGCGTTTTGTTTTCGCCGCGCGGGGCGGGGAGAAGGTTGGCCGTTTAAGTAATGGCTCGTTGATTCGTAAAAAATCGGCAGACTGCTCGCTCGCTCGCGCGCTCTCGCTCCTATCAGCCTTTTTTCCCAGACTGTGTATTGTTGGCTTGCTCTCGCTGATACCCGGCACAATGATGCAATTACGCCCCGGAGGTGTACGGCTCTTTCTTCACAAGGATATAGATGCAGCAGCCCAGCGACGACGTGAGCAAATACAATGCCAGCCGAGCGAGCATTGCCCAACGGTGCCGCTTACGCGTATAAATAAAAGTCGAGGCTAGCATGTGCCCAACTTTTTCAGAAAAACCGAGCCCGACATGTGCGATGGCACCGGCTCTCATTCTTTATCCCCCTGCATATAGGGGCTGTAATCATTTAGCGAGAAGCTCGTGAAATTTCTCAAACGAGAACTCGTTTTAATCAGAGAGCGCAAATGGTACGCGTTCGAAGCGATTTTTATCAAAGATAAACGACGGAAATAGATTGCAGCTATTTCGAAAGGATTATCGGGGAGTCGGATCGGCCGCGGTGAATTCGTATTTAAATGTTTTCTCGGGACAGAGAAAAGAGATCGCGCAGATAGGCCAGTGTTTCGATTCGTGCTCAGCAATAAGCCGAGAGCGGATGTGCTTTAAAAGCGGTTTCGCGCGACGCCGATGCTTGTACTTGGTGTAAGCGGAAACTGCTGACTTGGGCTCGCGGAGAGCCGCGGCGTGCGGGGAGGGGGTGGGCTGAGGGCGCGCGAAAGTGGAGGTACACGGGGCGCGCGACGACGCACCCGATCGAAAAGCGGGTCAGCTCTTTCAATAGTTGTGCCAAAGCTGCAATTTTACGAGCCTTATCTGCCGCGCGCCTCTTCAAAAGCCTTTTCTTCTCGAGAAGGAATATATTTTTTTACTTTTCAAAAGGCGGGGGAAACTCGATTGTAGCTCCGAGTTCTCCAGTCGAGTCTTTTTATAGTTTTGTCGGAAACTTTTATTGAGACTAATTGCACGGCTCAAAAGTATGTAGATCGCAGGCACACCGAAACTTTGAAAAGTGCAGAATAACGCGGCCAAGATTAATTACCATCAAATTCAATAATCCTCGATTAAAATTTGCTCTTCCACGAGAGACAAAGCTCCAAGCGCAGCCCGCATGAGCAGCTCGACGCCGGAAAACAAAAGGCTCCAATTACCGGCAATTGAATAGCCGTATCCGCGGGGCTCGATTAAGAGTGACAAGCGACTTTTCACAGAATCCCAAAGATCCCTTTCCCCCCGCGGGCAGTCGATTTTTCGAGAAAATCAAGAAAACCGCGCGTCGCACGCAACGTCGCCGTCAGCTGGCTGCCCATTTTTCAGACGCGGGCAAGGTGGAAGGAGGTGACCGCGGATCGCGCGGCCCTTTCAACGCGGGAGAGATGTCGTCGGTGCCTTTGACACGCGACACCGAGCGATTAGTGCGCGAGCAAGTCAACATTACCGCGTGCCTTGTAGGTACAAGAATCACCTAAAGGCTCACGCCCAGAATGTCTATATTGATGACAGCCTCTTTTTGTCGCTTGCCGTGAGAAGGTTCCCTTTTCGGAATTTTAATTTAGGCAATTATTGTGATGGAAAATGAACTCTTTTCACGGGACATTACTTTAGAAGAAGGTTTTTTTCAAAGAACTTTTAGGAACTATTAGGAAAATTTAGAAATTTTTTTAATTATTTGAAAATTTTTTTAATCTCCGTATGTTGGAAATTGATTTATTGCTATCGAACATTGACGCGACATTAAAAAACACATTAACATAAAAAAATCTGATCATCCAAGAAAATCCAGCGCGGTATGAAACCGTAATAAAATCATTCTAGAAATTTATCGGGCCGACCAAAAGGCCCATAAATCGAGGCCAAAAGCCCTAATAAGCCCATTTATAACGCCTGCGGTGACACTCGAAAATGATTCCGCAACGAGGTCCTCTCGCTTTTGGAAAAAAAAAAAAAAAACACATGACGCTTTCCCGACGGCGACGGGTTCGGAGAAGAGCCCAGTGGGTGTCGCGCGACGGACGCGCGCGCCTGAAAAAGAGAAACTCATACGTACAATTACGCGCTAGATTTCCAAACGTGGGACCCTTTTGCCTCCTCTATATCACTCCGGGCGAGCGCGACTTTTCGAGGGAAGCGCTCAGCTTCTGGGAAAGGCTGCTGGCTTGTGTGAAATTGCGCTTGCTGGGCTGTACATGTGTGACGGCCAATGCGCGCAGGATTGGGGGGAATTTTGAACAGCCGAGCTTTGAAGGATTGAGCTAAAAAAAAGGCCGTTTTAGATAACCCCGTTTCTTTGTTTTCTGGCTCTTTTTTTAATTCACGCTTGAAAACTTCGGCAATGTATAATATGTTGTCGGTGCTTCTTATGCACGATTGAAAATCAACGCTATCAAAACCCGAGCTAACAATAGGATTTTCGCCGGCAGAAGAATAACGCCTCGTATAGTTTCGGGTAAAAAGCGGTGTTTAAAAACAGTCCAGGGCAGCACTGTTCTTTTGAGTTTCGAGCCCGATAGCCTCGGAGGCTTAGGCGGCGTGGAGTGCTCGGCGGCGGAGGAGGAGGAGGAGGAGGAGGGGGAGGGGGAGGAGCGTCTTGGATAGAAGAAAGCCCGTATCTCGCGTTTCCGGACGGCGCGCGCGACGGAGCTCGAGAGTCGAGTGGCGCGCCAAGTCGGCATTGTCCCCGGCATTGTTGGCGAATCGCAATCAATATTTTCACAATATGGCGGCATTGTCCGCGGCACGAGCGCGCCGCCCACTCGAGCGATTTTCAAAACGTAGGCGAGGCGCGGATCCATTGTCAGCGAGCCCGCGCGGCAGCTTACGTCAGCCCGCAACCCTTCAGACTCCACCGCGGCGAGTCTTCGCTGCTCCCATTATGTTCGACGCCAAGGCGATTTTTAGTCCCTCTTACCTGAGGCCACGGAAATGTTATACACGCGGCTCCGCGAGGCGTTTACGGGAGGGCTCGTAAACAACGCGACGGAGTTTCGAAATTCTTTCGAGCTCGATTGTTTATTGCAAAATATTGGGGATGACCCAGTTTAGGGACGTTTTCTCTTTTGGTTTTTTTTTTGCGGGCTCGTATTTGCCGGAAGAGTGGTGAAACCGTCGCGTCTGGTATTGTTGGAGGGTGTTTGGGGTTCCTCGCCCGAGTGATTTTCTTTTTCTGGTTTCCGTGAAAAACAAACACTTTCAACCCTGTTTTAAGTAGAAAAAATTTATGGTTTTATTACTTAGCTCTTTTCCTCGTTCAGTTTTATAGAATGGCTCTGCTCTAAAACATAAACACAGGAATGTTGTGCGTTAAAAGAAACAATAAAAAAAGAGTTTCATTTTTACGAGTTTTCCTTTTCACGGGAGAAATCTGTTTGGCTAAATATTGGGATGGAAATAAATCTTAGAGAAAACGTCTGCACTAAAAATTGAAAAATTAGTGGCCTTTGCAATATTTTATTTATTTTTTCGTTTTTTTCGATTGCAAGAAAAGTAAAGGTTTATAATTTTTTATTCATAAACAACAAATTTATTATTATTTTCATTTATCATTTATTTAAAGGGGACTTCTCAAATATTTAATAAAATTAAGTTAAGCCTTTTCTCACAAGGAGAGTGGTACGACATTTGGCTA
>JAWWML010034905.1:0-10438 GCA_035047165.1 Ormyrus rosae
CGACTAATGAGCTACTTGATAACGCTCTGAATTGGTTCTATTCGATACTAATCGCTTACTCCCTTTTATAATAGGATTATAATAGGAACAATTTTTGTTCACGTAAAAATCCTATATAATGAAACTGAACGTGTTAGTTTTGCAATCCGTTCTCAACCTAATCTAAATAAAAACAAAATGTAGCGTGCGCACAGCGCGCTGAAGTATCCCTAGTTATATTTAAAGGGAAAGATAATTGATTTTTGTTCTAAAATTACTTGAAAAATCAGTTTAACCAATTTTTATCTTTACCTTCGTATTAACAGATCCGGATTATCAGAGTATGTTTTAACATTTTTTTACAATTTTCCTTTCTGCTCGATACAGTATAAATTCTTTCAGTCATTTTAAAATTATTTAAATGTAAAGTAATTCGTGATATGCTTTGAATGCTTCATCCTCTTGTAATACAATAATTCTGTTTGCATACATCTTTTTATTTTATTTTGGTTCATGATGCATCTCTCTTTCGAGTATTAGCGATAGGATTAACTATAACAGTTCGAGTTCGATTCCCAGCACCGAAAAACCCGGTAAACATAGAGATGAATTTCCTCCACACCCTCATACGTAAAATTCCGAATACGTAAAATTTGTAACTATCAAATTCTTGGAAGGCCACTAGGTGTTTTGTGAAATAATAATACACTTTCACCAAGTGAAATTGTCTTGGTTTGCCGACCTCTTCAGGCAGATGACTCAGGGAGGTACAATTCTCCTTCCTTCATCTTCGACGTTGGTCTGTCTATAGACAGAACTAATCCAACTATAAAACGTTGCCGATCTAATAAAATTATTTCAATTGTTAAAATTGTGTTATTATTTCACAATAAACCTAATGGCCTTCCAAGAATCTGGAACTTCCAGACTGGAAATTATCAAGTTTACGTATTTTTTAAAAATGTTTTCGGATTCAAACCCGCACCCTCGAGCAGCTTGAATAACCACCTGAACTAAGGACCGCTCTTGCGTGTTGTTAATACATTTGTTTAAAATAACGGTATTCTTGCCGACTGAAACAAAGATCATAATTACTTATCCCAAATTTAAACTCGTAAAATACAAAGTAAAACTGCAAACGAACCCATCAAAGGTTTAAGTCTGATTGCAAGTATTCCAACAATGCTGAAAATGTGGAGTGGTTTTGCGTTGTGAATAGCTAATAGTTCAAGTTTCAACGAGGCTTATTTAAGGCTTGAGATTATTGCGCATGAATAGGAACGAGCGGAAGGGGAGGGAAACACTACGTCTTTTTGAGGGCTGCGGTTTATCTCTCAAACAATTGTCGTACATCCTATTTAAAAGAGAGTTGAATGGTACTCGGCCTACTGTAGAGCGCCGTTTTTTCGTTTATTCATGGAACAGAGCTTGGAACAATCGTTTTATGTAGACAAATTTTTTGGAAAAACATACGTCATAAAATATTCTTCTAAATACACCAATTCTTTTATCAGGTTCGTTTCTTCCTATTGTTATATGAAAACACGCATTATTTTGACGAAGGATTGTAATCTAGACATCGGATTATAGTTCGCTATACTAGTTTATTACGTACAGTACGCGAAATAATTATAATTTAAATATAATAATTGCCGCGACAATTCTTTTTTGCAAGGGATGAATAATTAACACAATTTACTAAAACTTTTCACGTTAATTAGGCGCTTATCAAAACTATATTTTCAGGGTAAAATTCTTTAACACTTTTAGTTAGAACAATCTAATCAGCATAAATTTTTAAAAGCTTCCTTTCATTTAATTTAGGGAAAAAAGTTGTACCGAGAGAGAGGAGAAAAAGCTAGGAAAAAGTGGCTTAAAACCGCCTTCTAACCTCCGGAAAAAAGGAACTCGGCCCGAAATCCGACGGTTTATACGCTTCCAAGATTATCCAGCATGCCGAGAGGAAGTCAACAGCCGTTTATACCCCTTTAAACTAGGAAAGTTGGTAAAGATTCGGAAAAAGCGGGGCTCGTGTGGAATAAAGGGAGGGAAAGAAAGGCAAAGCCCTCCTCTGACGGAGAGCTGTAAAACTGGAAAAATAAACGCGTTATTTAAGGAGGGTTCATTCCCGGAGAATGACATATCGAAAGGAGGGATCGCGAGCAGAGGAAGCGGGCGCCCCGAGAGCGTGAAATCCTCTCGACCGAAGTTAACCCCCCGTTGAGCTCCACCAACGGAGACTGTATACGGAGGGGCTTTGTCTGTATATGGTAAAGCGGAGCCTCGTGGCCTCTTTATTTACGGAGATTTTCATTAGGCAGGGAAATCACGCAGAGCGCATAAGAGAAGCAGGTTTTGCGTTAATCTCACCTGATGTTGTCTTCGTCGACGAAGAGGACGACGCCTCTCGCGTTCCGCTTCGCGTCCAGGTGCTCGACGATCCGCTCGAAGTCCTCGAGCTTGGCGTTGCGCATGATCTTCTCGCTGACGGCCACGCAGATGTTGTATTCAGCCGACAGCGCGACGAAGCTCGCTATCCCCTAAAGGTTAAAGTGCACTCGTTAGTTCTCGCCCCGTGCTGGGTTACAACTGCACGTGCCAAAGGAAGGAAGCGCTCCCTCGATTCCGCTGAAATATTTACTTGGGCTTTCGCAGCTACTTTGCATTTACATGCTAATGCTTAGACTCTACTTTTTTTACCCCTCCACTGACACCCTTATTTTGGCCTCTGCATTAGGATCATTCGAGTTATTTTATTTCTAAAGTAGTACATTTAATGTGGATGTCACTATTATTTTTCTTTTTAGAATAAAAAAAGAAAAACAATTGTTCTCTTTTCTGAAATAAGATAGAATATCGTCTTATCAAAAAACATTTGAAAACTGAGGGGATTCAAAATTGAAAACTGAAATTAGAAGTACAATATATATTTTCTAGTATATACTTTAATATTAATATAGTATTATAGTAGGAAGTACTATTATATAATAATATACAAAGCACTAATATGATACTTCACTATATTAATAGTATATATAGTTCAACTATAATTCTCTTTCACTGTCTACTATAATTGTTATTGTAGATCTTTTGCGTAAGGGAAGTTTAATTTAATAAGAAAGTAAAAATTCTGTGGAGAAGTTTATTTTCCTGCAATCTTCTCCAAGTAACAATGCATATACATTAGTTCACGCACGAAAGTACATGCACTTTTATGTAAAATTTTGCAGAGTAAAAAATTTCCCGTAAATTTTGAATTAGTATTTTTTTTTTCAGCATTGCATATAAATATTTTTCAGAGCAACTATTTATGTGAAAACGCAAAAAGAAGTTGGATTTTCAGTGTTTGCTGCCAAAACTTTTTACAATGAAAGTTTCTTCAAAAGGGATTGAAATGCAATGCTCTTGATTTTAAGAAAAATTAAATTAAAATTTTTAAATAAACCACTTCGAGTTAAAAGATTTTATGAATATAAAAATATTCCTTAAAAAATCCAATTTGTATTTAAGGTGATTCTTTTGAAAATTTCTATGCACTGCCTGATTTAAAAGAAAACTATTGGATAAGGTCCAAGAATCCAAGCTGATTTGTCTTTACTGTCAGGGAAGCGTACATTTTGAATTTCTGGTTCATCGGGAATGAAAATTCTCTAAAAAGTATTTTTAAATATCTCAACTTTTTTGTCAATTGTAATAATCAATTGTGTTTGTCGTAAATTTGTTTTTAATTATCATTCAATTTATTGATTACCAATCCATAAAGTAATTTATTTATGAAATTTTTATTTTTATGAATTCTTAAATAACAAAGATGAAATTCAAGATTTTATTAAGAAGATAGCGATTATTCAAGCTGTTAGAAACTCTAAATGAAACTATTGTGATTATATCGGATGCGCAAATTAATCAATCCAAAATTGACTTTCGAGAAAGTTATAATCTTTTGTCTTCAGAACTCCAGAACTTTCTGTAACTATCTTTAACTTGCATGAAAGTAAGGAAGTGATCTATTTTCGTGAAATTAATCTTTAGTCAATTTTAAAACACTTAGGAAGCTTTTGCAAATCACTTCTTGTATAATCCGAAAAGAAACTCCTTTTTTACGCAAAATAATACTTTATTAAATTTCGATTACATTTCGATTAAAAACATTTCGATAAAAAAAAAGGAAAATGCTAATATTACTTGTTTAAATAAAGTGTGAATGGCGTTAAATATCATATAATAATATGCTACATTCAGTGAATTTTTATCGATTGAAAAGCTACCTACTTGTATCTAAAAAAATAATCTTAAAGATGTACCATAACCAACCGCAAGAAAAGAATTTGAAGTTATTAATAAAGGTACCTCATGTTAGGTGTCCAGTAAATAAAACTACTTTATGGAGAAATGAATCGATAATTTTAAAATTTGATTTTTAACTAAAAGTGACTCTGAGCGGCTTTTAATTACTTAATTTTAATTATTCATTTGAAAGTCAGCGAACGAGGAAGGCAATATTTTTGGTACTACAATTAAGCTTTATCTTTCAAAAAAATACAAGAAAGTACAAGATTTATAAGGCTTATTTATATTATATGCCAAATAGATTTTAAACTAAAGACGAGCAACGAAAGGAGATTCGTTGCTCTTCTAAATAGGGTGTCACTGCTTTCAAGAAGGAGGGGAAGGGCGCTTATAAAAACTCACAAAGGATTTTGTACAGAAGGCTTATAATAGAGCAACCTTGCCAACTAAATAGATTCTCATAGGCAGGGATATTGAAATCTCTGCATTTGTACTTTAAATTACGCACCTTTCAAGGAATCAAATTACGTTTTTATATATTACATTCAAATTAAACTTTCAAATTGCATTCCTTTCTTGAATGGAATTATATTAAAAGTTTGTTATAATAATAGAAAAAAAGCAGAAAATAATCTAAAATATAATCTAAATATCAACTCTGACATTGTACTAGCATCCTTCATAAATTCACGGAAGCGGAATCAGAAGATATATAACTCATTTTGCGAGCATGGAAGATTTGTGCTCGAACGAATGCATAAATAAATAGATTTTGGGGGACAGAGAAATTCTGAAGTTGGCCTTAGTTAACGTCTTTCTATTCAGCAAAAGTGCCCATTTCGACTTCTGCGTCAAAGGGCCTTAATTTGAATTAAATATCAGTAAAGTATGAATTAACAAAGGGAAACATAAGATGTATTTATTAAAATAGTTCCACATCTGTGAATAAATAAAAATTGTCAAACAATGCCTCCTAAATCTACAAATTTTATAGTACAAGCAACTTTTATCTTAAATGGCATAAAAAAAAAATTGTAATCGTTATAGAATAGAAACCTATTAATTAATACATTCTGCTGATATTAGGCAAAGCCTGCAGTACCTTAAAAATTGAATGTGGGCAATAAATGAGCCTAAAAAATTCTGCTTCATGTCATTTGATAAAAAATCAACTATATTAAATCAAATTCATCAAAAGAAGAGATTTCAAAAATAAATTTAAATTTTTAAATAATGCTTTAAAAAGATTGTCACATTCACAATGCGAAAATGAATATTTAATCTTATCCGGGATAAATGTTTTAAAAAATATGTCTTCTCTTTTTTTTTCACAATCCAGTACATAAATAAAGTAGAGGATTGAAACTAAATCCGGTGAAATTGTAGCGCAGATTATAACAGAATAATTAATAGAAAAAATAAGATTTAATATTTAAACCTTTTATTAATAATTAAAATTGCAAGTATAAAATTATACAGAATTATAAGAAATTAAAATAAATTGCCAAAAATTTTATGAATCATTAGGAAACGATTTGAATCTGTCAGAAATGAGGGCACAGGCGCTGCCCTCTCTGCGCTCTTCTAGTAATTAAGTTTCGGCGCAACGATCGAGCGCGATCTGCGCGATCGTCTAACCCCCCCCCCCCCCCTTTTAGTTAGTTCTGTAAGCTCTTTCCAAAGGAAAGGACGTGTTAGTTGGATGCTTCATAATTGGTTATTACTACGTGCTATTATTAAATTAGATAAGTTAGAGAGACTATTAGATCAGTTTTTAAATAAACTAAGTTCTTTAATAAACTAATTATCAAAGGTAAATTGGTGTTCATATTTTTTTTCTCCCTTGTGCTCTGCGGCAAATATGTAACAGAATCTTTCTTAATCAATTTTTAAAAAATTATTAAAATTTGATTTAAGGAAAAATTGGATTAGATTCCGGATAATAATTATTTATGAAAACGTTTACCGGTATTTATGAATGATATAACCTAATGGATATGAATAATACAAAGGTAACTACGTTTGCTCCCGGTACTAATTTATTATTCAAATCTACGTCTATTATATCCGTAAACCAACAACATTTAATTTAATCTTAATTTAATAATATTTGCATATAATAGTATAGTCAATTAGATTTAATTATGTCGGGCAAAGCTTAAAACAATTATTACAATAAATTCATCCCAAATCAGAGTTTATAATGAACATCAGCATTATTCTGCTATAAAAAAAAAAAAAAAAAAATAATTAGTCTGAAGAAAGCCGTGCGACAAAAAAGAGAAGTCTGACTGTAAGTAAGAATTGCAATTAACTTTGATTATTTAACGTTGGTCTTTTGATATTTTATATCAAAATCTTTAAAGAATTACAATAATATAATCCGCTGGAACGTCATATAGAATTAAGTCCCGTCGATTGACGAAAATTTCCTAATTTTCCGGGATAAGATCTTTTAACGAGAAGCAACAATAACGCGCGACATTAATTATCGAGCTCGCGAAGCACTAGCCAATTAAGCAGAGCTGCACCATGTTGCCGCGCGGAGCGCCTCATTATAGTCAGACCGAAGAGATAATGAGATAATTTCGCGGCCGAGGATTTGCGCTCTGAATGAAAGCCTTGATTGGCAAGATATTTCCTTCCCGCGGCAATGAGATCGATGGTCGAATTACACGACCCTTCAGAGGAGCATCGCGATTTGTCAATATTTAGCGATGAATTTCTGTGTCCATTCGGACTGGTGGCTGCAGGCTTGACCTATTTCTCCCCCGAAAAGGGACGAGGGAACGAAACGACCCGTCGAACGACGATTCCCAATGGCAAGGAACGTGAACGCGCGGCGAAAGGTGAAGATTATTTGAGAGTCGCTTTACGGACAAGCTTCAAGGGAACGTCCAGTGACGTCGGTCAATTTTTATTGTTAAACCAAGCTGAACGCAAATCAAGTTAGCAAAGACTTATATTGGCTGTAGCCCTTCTTCGGTTTAAGATTTTTTTTAGAAGTTTTAGAATTTTAACAACAACCAAGATTAATATACAAAACAGAAGTTTTGAAATAATTTACAAACATTTTCAAAACTGATAAAGTACCTTTTTCTGCGACCTGTTTTGGCTTTGCCCGACTATATTTCTTTTATTCTACTTGAATCTGTCTAGTCAATCAATCAGCTTTTAAACAAGTTGTATTTTAAAAATGCTTCCATGAGCAAAAAAATTGATTAAAGAATATGGAAAAACGAATTTCAAACGAACATTTTTGTAGGTTGAAAATGCGTTTGTATTAGATCTTGCATATTAAAAAATATTTGCTTTTTTTAATAAAAAAAATCCGACATGCGCAGAATCTCTTACCTTCTCCCCGTAGTCGCCCTCGACTGCCACAGTCGAGACGTATTTCCAGCCGAGTCTATGGATGATCTCGACCATAGCCTGGGCCTGGAAATTGTCCGGCGGCACGACTCGGCTGAAGTACTCGAAGCGGCTCTTGTCCGACAGCTCGGTACTCGTCGAGGCGTAGCTTACCTGCGGTATCTGCAATAACGTAAATCGAATTCTCGTATATAAACAGCTGCCGACAGCGCGACCGCCCCTAGCACGCTTTTTGCGTGCGTTTTAATCAAGCTTTAATTGATATCCTGTCGGTCAGGATTATGCCGAGCGAAGGATTTCTTTTTAAGATAAAATTATTTCCACGCAGACACGTTTTCGTAAAATTTTTTAACTGAATATTAAAACTTTTCGTCGTTTTAAACTATGAAAAATTATTTGTTAGCTTCTAATGATAACTTTACATCTAACATAATATTTTGTTGCTTCCGATTTTGAGAGTAAATGTAAGTGTTAATAACATTCTGCACATTAACGGCAGTGATCAAATAATGATAATAAATAAAATCTCCATAATTGCTGGCAAGCGCATGAGGCAAATAATTTATTACTTCATGCATGAATTCCGGTATTTCGGTTTTCAGAAAAAAATTTACAATAAAGTACTTCGATTTTAAACGCTCGTAATTATTATGAGAATTTCAAATAATATAAAATGTTAATCCGTTTTTAAGGTAAAACTTTTAAAAGCATTAATTTTATTTGAATCTTTTCAGACTTCATTTGCAAAGAATGAAAATACAAGCGATTAATATTAGAAGTAAATCCAAATGAAAATAAGTTATTTTATGTTTTCCTCCCCAAATAAACCCGCCGTCGACAAAGATTGAAGATGCATCCGAAAATAAAAAGCAAGTAGACGAGAATCGAGTTTAGTCAGACGACATTTTCGTATGCTCAACACATAAATTTTCAACGGCATGTTCCGCAGGCTATTCGCCTAAAAATAGACGATATCCCCACGCAGTGATGCGCGCAATTACGTAAATATGGAGTGTGCTAATAAGATTACGAAATTGCCCACCTCTTCCCTCACACGCTATTTCATAAAATCCTAGTCGATAGCTTCGATCCAATTCCCGTCGGACGGAAAGCAATTTGCAAAGCATTATATTCCGCGTACAGACCGCGTACACGGAAGAGTTCAAACTAAACCCAAAGCCCGGGTTGACTAGAAAAATAATGCATGCATGCAAGCTTCCTCGTCGATGCAAATCCTCAACTCTCGCAGATAAACATAAAAAAAACTACCAACAGAGTACACACATTTGCACTCGGAATAAGATCGGCGCGTTTATATTTCCCTTGCAAATGCGCACATATTGAATTCCGATTCGACAGAATTGTGTATACATACACATTACGCGGACCGCGAGCACGGAATGAAAATGTGCGGCATTTCGAGCGGAACAATAGGCAGAACAGTAGACGAGACTCAAAGGACAGGGACGTTTCTTTTCACGATAAAAGTGCCTCGGATGATTCTTGGGCTCTCGAGGGGGAGGGGCACTTTCGCCGTATTCCATAAGTTCTTCTTTTGACACACCGCGACCTCCCTCAACGGAAATGCTGGGGGTTTGGGCGGGTCCGATAACCCTGACGTAAAGTCCGCGAGAGCAAAACGCTTTTCCCGGATCGATTATCGTTTTTTCTCGAGGCGTCTTATTGTAAGCCGTTATTCCGTTTTTATCGAGACTTGCGACGAAGTCTAATGTCACAAAAACTCGGGAAATTAGCCTTTCCGGCTCCCTGCTCGAGATTCTCTGATGCAAAACGGAGCTGCTTTTTAACTCAAATATGGGCTGTATTTATGCTCAGCGGAAAAATGTTTTTTACTTGGTACCAAGATGGACTCTGCTCAATGTGAAGATAAAATATTTATTGAGGTATTATTATTGTTATTTATAAATTAGGCTGCCAATTATATTGTAGAATATTAGATAGAATATTCAAAAAGCGTTATATAACGTCAAATATAGTTTGGGAAGACTTTTAGGATTTACACGGCACTGTTCATTTGAATATTTTAATCGAAACTGGCAATCGTCGCCTCGATTCTGTAAATAGAGCCGGGTCTTAAACAGTAATAGACCACTAACCTCTACTAACGTTGTGTACCTGATAGTACCTCAACTATCAAACCCTGATCAGTCAAGTAAAAATAACTTCCAAAGGGAGTTCATTTCGATTTTTAAATGGAGATACAATGAAGTATTAACTGATCAGCTAGTTTCTCTATTTTCCGCTAAAATAAAGGCTAAATTCAGAATATTTCACTTTATAGATTTTTTACATTCAAAAGTGTCAAAATTGTATTTCAACGCCTGATTATAGTGACATTTTTAATTAATAAAATATCTCTCTAGTACTAAAGGTCATAGACAGACGCATCCTATTTTTTTATTTTTTCCATTATTAGGAGAGACTCGGGCAAGATGGTCATAGCGGGTAAAGCGGACACTCCCTATTATTTCTGATATCGCTATTACGAAAATTCTGAAATAAATCAAAGTTTCAATATGTGCGCGCTGTTCGCGGCAATAACATCGCTTAGAAATAAAAAAATTTATTTTAGTCTGTGAGCTTACGATGTTATCAAGGTAAAAAAGTGAACTAATTTTTTACAGGGATGATGCAATTCAAAAATAGTATCAGCCTATAATATTTATGTATATTTTACCAAAAAAAACCTTTTTTTTTTTTATTTACAGCCTACCCAAGTACTCTTTTCGAGTCTTATACGGCTCTGCATTGTTGCACTTGCGTGCAACAACGGGGA
>JAWWML010034906.1:0-10434 GCA_035047165.1 Ormyrus rosae
TTGAAGTGGTTGACTAATAAAGTGATTATAGACTAATTAAGTGATAAAATATTGTTTGAGTACACGGAGAGAAAAGTTTCAGGAAAAATTACTATACTTTTAGTAAAACCTACAAAACTTTTAGTGAAGTTTAAAAAACTTTTTCTTTAGTGAACTCTAAAAACATCTAAAGCTGGAGTGTAAATCAACCGCTTTTGCGGTTACCATATTTTAAAGGAAAACCAGAGATGTTCTTAGCCACCACGGTGAAATTTTACATTAAGACAGCAGAATTAATAAGAAATAATTACAATACATTGTTATTGACATTCAAGAAACCGCATAAGCCTGCTTCGACACAATCAATCAGTAGATGGATAAAATTCGTACAGGTAGCGTAGTGGTATAATTGAAAAAGTCACTGCGCATAGCACAGGACATATATGTTTTTACATCGCTGTAAAAAGGTGTTAATGTATAAGTTATAAAATCAACAGCGAAGTCTTCAGAAGTTTTTGCAAGATTTTATAATCATCTGATTGCTCCAAATAAGAATGAAATTATTGAAGCGGTATTTCTATAATTCTAATTACAACTATAGTTTATTTGTTCTATGTAAAATTTTTTATTATAATTATAAATACCACCAATAAATACCAGCTTTCTTAACGAAATTGTAAAATACATGTTTTTGCGTTAAAAATAAATTAAAATAGCAATCAAAGGTAATTTCTTTTCATCTACGTTTTTGTAATCCTAAGAATGAGACGAAATATAATTGAACGATCAAACGAACTTGCAAGTGATGTTATATCGATATTATATGAAGTCTTGTTCGAGGATATTACAACTCAGCCCAAGATCCACCCTTCATAGGGATAATTATAATTATCATTTGATGTTATTTTATTAAGGAAATAGAAATACGCTGAAATTGTGAGATGAGGTTAGTATGCTGGCTCGAATGGCGTGGTGCTGTCGCACCACTTTTTGACTCTGAAAGTGTGAAAAAAAGAGGACTACTACGTTTGAAATTTTCTAGAAAGAGACTTGATATAATTGCAAGTTCATAAAATCGTTTAATTATATCTATCTATATCTTAATCTGACTTTCTGTGAATTAATTTCCCGATAATTTATCACGCATTTTTCAAATTCTCTTAATTCAATTAATAGCCCACAACCACAAAAATCCCAATCGAACACTTAGCAGCACTGCAGAAGGAGAAAGTTCAACCCTTCTCGCCAATCCCTCTAAATTACGAATGCAGATCGTGGATTTCACTCTTGATTTAATAACTCCCTTTCCGTGGTCATAAAAATTGCAGCTATAGTCATTAGTCATCAAAAATGCAACAACAGACGGCCGAACAGCTGTATTTCACATGATCTTTCGTAGTCCGTTTTTTCCCTTTCTGTCACTCGGCGAAAATAGAATATCATGGATATCTACGACAGCTACTATTACCGAATCAATAAAGCAATCATCAGGGGTCCGGGACTCTGGCCTTATGATAATAAAGTCAGGAACTATTTCCTACGAACTTATTTTGCGGTATTGATGATTATCGCAATTTTGCCACAAGTAAGCGTTAATTTTTTGCTTTTTAATAGTATTTAGTAATGTAACTGTTAAAAAAGTATCAATTATATTAAAACGAATAATGTAATATGAATAATTTAATTTCAGTTTAGTTAATTCATTTTAAAACATAAATTGTATTGCAATCATCAATGGCCGTCACTCAAAATTTTTTACGTTTATGTCCAACGTTTCGGATATTTAAATTTTCCCAAGTTTAAATGAAAAAGTTCTGTATAAATTAATTTGATTAGAATGATTAACTTAATACAATTTTATATCAAGCATTCGAATTTTATAAAAATCAAAAAATTTTTTTTAAAATTACTTAGAACTTTAGTTTTTCCACAATTTTTTCCAAAATCAATGTATATTTTAATACGATAATTAATTTTGTTTATACACAGGTCTATTCTATATTTAATGTGTTTGGTGCAAATGTGGATAGAACACTTGAAAATGTTGCGAACTCATGCTACCTTTCTGCTATGTTTTTGAAAATAATCAATCTTTCTGCTTCTGAGGATAAGGTCAGTCAATCCTTTAAAGCCTACTTTTGTTAAATTTTAATTGAGTATTAAATTAAAATTTTTTTTTTAATTTAAAGCTGAAAATTATTTACGAAAGTATAGCTAGGAACTTTCAAACCATAACTAATCCAGCCGAGAGGAAGATCTTATTCGAATATGCAGAAAGAGGACGACTTCTTACCATTGGTTTTATAAGTAATATAAACGTTTTTCTTCAATTTTCAGTTAGAACTCGAAAACAATCATTATGCATTACATTTTTATTTTCAGTTTATATAATCGCAGCCATAACCACTTTCGTAAGTCTACCAGTTGCTCCTATTCTTCTCGACATGTTGTTTCCTTTAAATGAAAGCCGCCAGAGGCTTAACGTATGGGACGGAGATTATTATATAATCGACAGACAAGAATACTATCTGGAGATTTATTTCTGTGAAATTTTTTTGTGTACTATGTCGGGTTTCATAGTAGTTGGAGCTGATCCTATGATTATAGTTATCGTCGAGCACTGCTTAGCACTCTTTGCAATAATCAAGTAAGTTACTACTGTTTTCACTAAAACAGAGAATACAAGAAAAGAAGAAAATTGACCTGAAAGAAAAAATTTTTAAAATCTTGCCATTATAAAGAGCCCTAAAAAGTATGACTTATAAAAAGAAATGTATTCACTTTAAGTGTTTGGAAGGTTTGGAAATATACGGTTAAAGTTCAAAGTTTAAAAAAAATAGTATATCTATAATGTCATGCGTGTAAGAGTACGGTTATACCGAAAGCGATGATTACACCATTATGTCGACTTCCAAATATTTTTGTATGGTCTCTAACATACATGAAAATCCTCGAGACGAAATCTTTTTATTCCGCTACTCTTTGAAGTACATTTTGCCAATATTTTGTTTTCGTTTTGAATCCTTTTAATATCTGTGTATCGATGCGACCAATAATACTTCCACGTGTTTTTAAAGTTATCAAATAGTTTTTATAACTATTGCTAATTTCATGTTGTGCTATTCTTTTTAAATTTTTCCAGTCATCAAAGCAGTTAATATTGCATCTATTTTATCTGTAAATATAAATGGCACCGAACATACTCTACACAAAAAAAGCTACACGCCTTTGTCTTGTATATCTTTCTTTTGTATAGAGTATGTTCGGTGCCATATAAATCTAATATAGATTTAAATTTTACATCATTAGGATTACGATAAATATAATTTTTAAATTGTATATATACATTCTGAAATTAACATTTCTTCTGATACATCCTCATTATACGAAATTGCTAAGTTTTGACAAAAAACTTCAATTTTTTCATTATCTAGATCTTGCAATTTAGTAAAAAAAATTGAAATCATCGCTGATTTTTTTATAAGATTCAACTTTTGTTATTAAGTTAATGCATAAAGTATCGATTATCGGATAAAATACTTCAATTTTTAACTTTCCTTTGAAATTGAAATTCGTTTCTTAACTGGTTTTAAATGTAGTTATTTTAATGCTTCTTCTTGTAATTCTTCATGCAGGCATTTCATATATTGTAAAAAGATTTATTGTATAAAATATACAAATTCGGTCAGCGCTGTGCTGGCCAAGTTAATACAGTTCATTTATATTTAGACTAACGTCAATTTAGAAAATAGTTGATACTCGCAGGGCCCCCATTGTTTTAGCTCAGAGCCCCACAAAAACGGCGCTGCGTATAGTCACGCTATTGTTCAAAATTGTTTCTTTGAATACTGTCGTAAAAATTCTTGTACACTATGTTGTATGCTGTAGATATTAATCTTCCAAATAAATAAAATAACTGTGTATGTTGTATATATATTTCACAAAAAAGGAATTAAATTAAGTTGAAAGAAAATTTTAAGTTTATTGGTTTCAGCTCTTGTTCTTAAACCTCGTTTCACATTCAGAATTTTCATTTTTCTTTCCTTTATCAGTTTTAAAATAATTTCCTTTGTCAAACTCTGTCGCCCTTTAAAATACTGTCGTCCTAGGTTAATGCCTTAACTCTCAACATATACCTAAAGCCGCTGGTGTGATTAATTAGACGGTGATAGGAATAAGCTCCCTTATGTTGAATTGTGAATTTCAACTACATTTTTGACAACTTACACTCTTGTCGACATTTCAGATATTTTTATTTTTTACTTGTGTTACTTTTCAACAAAATTCATCAAAATTTTTTCTAAAATGAAATAGTCACTAGGCTAGATAACGCCACAGATTAATAAATCGATGTAAATACTATGAACTAATCAAACTAGTATCTGTATGTATAGGCATCAAATTAGTGGCTAGCTCACTTAATAAAACAGTTTGACACATTTTTATGTCTTAAGAAATCTAGATTTTTATTTATATTTGTCTAACAACTTAATAGTAAGATTTAATTCTTATTAATATTGAAATTAATCCAATTGCTGTCATCGAAATCTGAATTTTAATTGAATCATTTTTATAGAAGGCTTGCTTTAGAAAGATATAAATAAGAAAATGCTATAAATAGTATTCTTAAATTGACATACCGCGTCGACGTGCAAACATGAGTTTCGTCCACTAATTTTTCGAACGTAAAAACAAATAATAAATCTTATTATTTTTCGGATTTATAACCAATGCTACCTACTAATATCTTTTTTCTATTAATTACATTATTTTAAAGAAACGTAACTAACAAAAAACCGCCGCCAATTCAATTCATTGGCACTTAAATATTCATAAATAAACTGTATTGATGGCGTTAATGTAAATAATTTTAATACAATAAAAATAATAAAAAAATAAAATCGTTATAAGACAAAAACTAATAAATGAAGTACATTACAGCCACGGAAAAGTGTTGTTTCGCACACACACATACAGAATAACTACGCGTAGAAACACCGGAATGCACGCGCCAAGATCCAGGGACAAGGCTATATGAGCCAGCAAGTACAATGGCCAGGAGGGCCATTGTTTATCCTAAAAAAGATGTTCATGCCTGATTTTATTTATAGGTACAGGTTAAAAATGATTAAAAGTAATTATGGCAAAGAAATATCTATCTCGGGGGATGATGGTGAAAATGAAGAGAAAACATATAAGTTAATAGTTCAAATAATTCAACTGCATGCTGATATCGTAAAGTTGAGTACTAATTCGTTTTTATTAAACACATAAATAACGTTGATTATTTTTAAATTAATTCTAATGATGACTTTTCTTTTATTAAAGTTATATTTATTTTATTTCTCAATATTTACAACAATCGAATTCATTTGATTATCAAGCAGATAACAATGAAGTCTGAACATGCATTTCTAACGAAAATTTAATTTTATTAAATTATTGTAGATTTGCTAAACTCCTTGAATTATCGTTAAGTCGGTACTTTTTATTGGAAATGGGACTATCGGTAATAGTAATTAGCCTAACATCAGTGACAGTAAATATTTCTTTCTATAAAGTAATCTAAAATTTTGCATATTTTTACATTTTTCTTAATATTTTCAGATGCTTATAAAACACGGAAATATGTTTGAATTGGCAAGATATGTATTCGTGTCATTTGGCACGATAACACATACATTTTATTTAACTTGGCCAGGTCAAAAACTGATAGACCACAGCTCCAACCTTTTTCGGTACACGTAAGTATTGAAATCATTGATTAAGAAATTAAACTTTTAGATAAATCCCTTTCGTTTATTTAAAAAAGAAAAAAAAAACAATAGCACAATTTTATTTCTGTAGAAAATTATTAATATTTATAATGAAAAACTATCTGTTTTATTAGATATACAAATGAATGGTACGAGTGTCCTACTAGATGTCAAACTTTGTTGAAATTTATGGCCTTACGTTGTGTAGAACCTTGCCAACTAACTGCAGGAGGGATTTATGTTATGAATTTCGCCAACTTTGCAGCGGTATTTGAATTTTTAGTTGTTGATAAATATATTTGAAAAAGTATTTTCTAACAAATGCATTTTTTCAGATAATAAAAACTTCCGTCTCGTATATCACAGTTTTCTCGTCATTTAGATAAGAGGCACACTTTTAAATTAATTCAATAAATTATTTAATTTATTTTTTATTTATTCAACCAGAGTAAATATAGTATAATACAATAAAGAATTATATTACATATTTACATATTTAGTAACCTAGCAGAGGAGAGTATTCATAAGAATTATGCACATATTAATTGTGCACAATTTAATATAGCCCGATATATCTATATATAATTTTCACCAATGCTAAAGTGTGTAATATGTGTAGAATTCTTGCCTTATAAACTAAACTTAACCTAAACTTAATTAATATTAACAATTAACAATTTTTTTACGTCTTTACACTTAGGAATTTTCTTTTATTCATTTCTTTAATTTTATTTTCTTACAATTTTTGATTGTTATTGTCTTTAATTCATTGGGTAATTTGATGAAATGCATTAATGCTATGTAACTATTTTTTGCTTCCTCCTAGAGGCTTATCGATGCTTTAGAGTCTGTCCCGCAGAGATTTTCCACTTGTAACTACACGAGCATTTAGAGGTTACCAGCCGCCTAAAGCGCACTTGATAGCCCCTGCAAGTGTTTCAGAGCTACTTACGAGCTGCTTTTTCGAGTTTAGCTTTAAAAGGAAGCGTAAATAAAATTTGTTCCAACTACTGTACATTTTTTTTTTCTCGACGTCGGAATTGAACATTAATACTTTTTTAATTGAAAAAAGCCATATAAAGCCTAGTAATTGTATACCGCGAAATTTTTCGCCAGAATTTAATCAGCAAAGCATTATTATTGAAAAATTTTTTGTATCAATATTCAGTATTTTTAATTAACGATACGTTAAAAATGAATGAAATCTAAACGAATAATAAATAACGCTTTGTACAAATTAATTGGAAAAAAGTATTTTTCTATAACTCCCACCACGAATGATTTAACAAAGGTCTGTACTAATTTATTGTAACTTGATTTTTACCTCGCGTCATGTTTTTCATTAGAGCGAAGTGAAATAATCAACTTCCACTCTGTTTCAAAATGTACCATTTTGATTAAAAGATGAGTCCTCTCCCCTAATGAAAATACGGCTAGCTTTTGCTTCACTCTCATCAGTCGCTACATTTATAACATCTTGAAGTTTATTAATTCAACTTAATTCTAATTTTTAATAGAAATGTTTATGTGAAAGAGTGATCGCAGAAATTGCCTGTTCAGTCATCTTCGAAAGTGGACGTGAATTCGGTCCTAAGTGATAGTTTATGATAAGATATTAATCCTCTCAAAGTTTGAAGTTGAGTATGCTTTTCGTCATTTATACACTATCTATCACTGTGCATGTGATTTTCAGATGCTAGTAAAATGCGTTCATTTTACGAATAGTGCATACTTGGGATCTTTGTGGTCTCATATCTCGGTAACAAGAAGCATGCTCAACTTCGAACTTCGAAAGGATTAATATTTTATCACTTAATTGGGACAGAATTTAAGATCACTTTCGTGGATGACCAAGCAGGCGACTTTTGCAATGTTTTGCGGTCACCCATTTAAATTAATATTTCAACATCTGATATTTTAAGACAGTTATAAAACTTTCATAAACATTTAAGCTTTCAATACTTTTTACTAGAAACTAAAAATTAATATCTCTGCTTCTGCTCATTTCCTAATAAATATAAAATCAAGTAAGAATTAACCGATCTACCTTCGTCCGTTCGTGAAAACAACGCCTTGCTAAATAAACTACACTGTTAGAAAACTTCCATATATATGCATATAGATATACTGCATTTACATTTTCTGCTTCCAAATGTACACATTGTATAATTACATATATGCAAATTTTTTAACAGTGTATCTAATTTTAATAAAAAAAGTTTAACTGGCTAAAAAAGAGTTTAACATATATATATTCCTCGTGAAATATCACGTCAACGAGCTTTTGAGGCCAAAACTACGCACTAAATCTCGGAAACTCGTGAAAAATCGCATCGCGCTGCTTGGACTTTCTCTCTCTCTTCCTCTTTTTTACTCGCACACGGCTCTTTCACCGCGGCAGCGGTGCACTAAACCATAGGGGGTTATTCCCTCCGTGTCTACGCATTACGGACCGGCTTTCTCTCCGCTGGATCCTCCGTCCATATCCATAAAGCCGACCTCGAATTTCCAACTTTTGAGTGGAGAGACGAGGCTCGATCAAGTAGGAAATGAACGGCTCAAGTCATATTTCTACTAGCGAGGCGTAAAAATTTTACAGCTGCGGCACATGCTGGCTAATTACTGGCCCTGGGGCAGACCCGGGGGTGGAGCGCCCTGTGCCTCGTCGCTAAGGAAGGGGAACGTCCGATTGGAACCTCTGGACTTCCAAGAATTTACTCCACCGCTTCCCGAGGTCAGTTCTTTTCAGACGATTGTCGGGGTTATTTTTAAATTTATCGATTAATTCAAGCTAATTATTAATTAATTCAAGTTATTGTATGCTATTTTGAATTATATATATTAGGGCATCCTAAAATATTCTCTAACACGAATGAAGTAAATATAGACCCTAAAGTTTTGGCTCATTTAATAAATAGAATTCTATATGATAAATTATTCAATACCACTTTATTAAACTATTTCATTAAAATTCATTAAAATGGGATTTCTTCGTTTTATATTGTAAATTAACTTTTCTCCATGCTAAAATCTATTTTTCAGAAGTATGATCGTCTCCCTCCCAGGTAGTACATATTTTGGAAGCGCGCATTCAGATTTCGTAAATAACCCAATAACCCAGCTATATCTGCTAGAAGCTTGTTGAGATCTGAATGATCGATCGATATCGTCCTGACTACGTATGTCCCACTTTACGCGGAAAAGTTTCGCGTATCTATTTCTAGCGGGCGATATGAACATAAAGATGTCCTGTGCATCTGGATTCTTGGAATATTTTTTCGCAAAAAAAAAAAAAAATAGAACTATCGCTCGCTCGCTGCTCTTTCTACGTGCCTTTGCCGCGTGTCTGCGTCTGCGTACACTTATTGCTTAGGATTGATTCTAGAAGGACAATTAACTTGTCGATACGTAGTGCACACTGTTTAATGAAGCAGTTTTTAACAGTAACTTAAAGGACGCGTGTGTTCTTCGTTCGTCTTTTTGAGTGACACGAATCTTTATATAAATAAGGAGTTAACGAGACTTTGTACAAGCAATTGTAAATGCATTTTTAAATAGGTAAATAAATTGATGTACCTGTCTTACCCTGTTTTCAAAGATAATAAAATTTTGAAGAGCTTATTATTACTTTATTATTATGTTACTTATTTACATTCAAACTTGCGTCCATTCTGCGCAGCAGATGTAAGGATCGTAATTGTAACCCGTCACAGAGAATTTGATGTAATGGCTTTTTGATTATCCACATTAAAATGTCGATAATGGAAGATGAAGAGAGGTATAAAAGCAAGACTTGCTAATAATAGATTTCAAAACCGTATTACTATTTGAAAGACTGGAATTGTTTTTAAATATTTTTTATACCACTTTAACCTCAAAATCACGACTTTGGCATGATTTTTCGGCGCTCGTGGTATAAAATAATGTTCGATACTAGTGTTTAAGTTGATTATTTACCTAGTGAGACATTTTTCGCCGATCAGAATTATAAGTTTCAATATGGCTGATACAACATAACGTCTTTATAATATCGACAAAACTATTTTCTACTGAAAAAAAAATATTATTTGCAATAATTTCTCTAAAGTAATTTAACTATTATTTTTCTCGTAAATAATATCATTATTGTAGCCATTATCAACACAGTATCAACTCATTTTATTAATATTAATCTTCTTAATAAATGCTATAGTTAAACTATAATTGCATTAATTAATACTGTGATTAAACTAATTAATACTATAATTGAACTGTAATTACAAAAAAAACCGCTGCTAATTCCTTGGTACTTAGCTTCCTCCTAACTAATTCATCGTTCCAATATTATCTCTGAGATTCATTAAAAACAATCGATTTAAAAAAAATAATTTCAAACTATTCAGCAAAAAAAATTTCAATAAAGTCACGCGCATTACGCACGCTTTTAATTTGCAATTTAAAAACTCAAATAATGTTAAATAGTACGTGTGCTAAAAAGTTTTTCTGTATAAAAGTTTCTCTTGTAATTTATGTAAATCAATAACAATCCAGTTTTTATTGGAATAATCGTTAAAAAAAAAACTAAAAAATAGTAAATGTATATGGGTTGCTTATTCAAAATTTCAAGGCAGCGCGCGTGCTCCAACCGAGGTTTCACCCCACCGCTCGAAGAAACTCGGTGCGGCGTCCTACCGCTAGGCGGCGTACGGTTATCCGCAAG
>JAWWML010034907.1:0-10433 GCA_035047165.1 Ormyrus rosae
TTCTTGCGAAATCTAGCTAGAACGTGAAAATTCTACTTTAATTCTAGCGATATTATCGGAAACTTGCTACCAGGGTTGTATGCCTTGATAAATGATATTATAAGTCAACGCAAAATTGACAAGTCCGTGCAAGACTTTGCGAGCATTTCTACGAAGATTTTTGTATTTAAAGTGTTCTCCAGAAAATAAAGGTTGCCGAAATGAAACGCAATAAAGTCAAAAATTATATTATAATAACGCTTTATTGAAATAAGTTAACGATGAATGACATAAATTACGCACAAAGATCATGAATCGTATATAAATACTACAACTAAGTGTACACTCGCGGTGGGCTCTCTCTGCATTCAACAATGATTTACCCAATCACTCTCTCGCAAACGCTCTCGATCACTCTCCCCTGGGAAAAAGGCCTCGAGTCCTCAGAACCCGGGGCTGCTTTTGATTTCGACCTTCAACGACGAGCAGCGGCAGCGGCCGCCATCAGTTAGCCTCGTTGTCGGCGGCGGGCAGGTGAGCGGCGTACGCGAGTTCCTGAGCCTGATCGGCCTTGTCATTGAAGCTCCTGTAGTAGCCCTGACTCTGGGCTCCGGTGCTCCAGCCGCCTGCCTGGTTGTTGTCGTAGTACGAGGCCTGGGGGCTCTTGCCGAAGAAGCCGCCGGCGAAGGGCGACCCGACCGAGGCGGCGCCGCCGCTGAAGAGCCGCTGGAACGCGAGGATGCCGACGATCAGCAGAGCGATCTTGCCGACGAAGAGGGCCTTCACCACGAGCAGCGCCAGGCCACCGAGCAGCAGCGGCGCCAGGGCGAAGATCTTGACGGCCGCGGCGACCAGCAGCGGCAGCAACATCTTCTTCAGCTTTCCGCGACCTGTCGAGGGAGGGAGGATTATTTTATTATAGCGATTATTTAGCGGCTGAACTTAGTTTCTTATTTCTTTTTCGGGTGGAAATAAAATGCTTTATTATTTAAGAAATAACTTTGGATTCTAGAAGCACGCCTTCAGATTATTAAGAACACTCTTAAGAGTAAGTGTACTTGAGCTTCCTGTTACGCGATTTAAATTTAGAACGGATTTATTATTTCTGTAAACTTAATTTTAAATCAAGATTTTAAGTTCGCAGAAAGTCATTTTATTTTAATTGGTAATAGATATAATACGCACAAGAAATTGATTTTGTAATTTTTTTTACCGACCAGAATGCGTGTTATGGTAATACTACCGAGTCATTCCGAAATAATGCACGAATGAAAGTGCTTCCGCTGGAACGTTCAAATAAAAACGATTCACGGTGAAAGTCACGGTCATCTCGATCGCGCTCCATGACGTCAATTACACGAGCAGTTTATTACGTAAGTAAAAGTCTCCTCTCAAACGAACTTCAATTTCACCGTGTTTTCGATAAAAAAAAAAATCTTCCATTCGGTGTTCCGCGCTACTAATTTACCCAATTTTCCACCCTTGCCTCCGCCAAGCTGGCCCGCGCTTCCACAGAAAAAATTGCAATACGAACTCACCCTCGGAAAGGGCGCGGGACACGGAGCCCTCGGGCACGTTGACGGACAGGCTGTGGGTCTTGAAGAACGTGAGCGCCGACTCGTACAGCATCGTGGCGAGCTCCAGCGTCCGGTCGGCGGTGTCGCGCGGCAAATCCTGCAGCAGCTCGGACTCCGGCTTCAGAGCCTTGCCGCTGCGCTCCACTGAAAGGGAAAACGAATCGGTCGTTTAGAGGCGAGGCAGCGTTTTGGCTCGGACGAGGCGCTGAATTCTGATGGGGCTTTGAGCGGTTTATCGTGTTTTCTTTCTTTTTTTAATGGAGATGCTTTGTTAAGCGAATGTTTGAGGATTTTTTGGGATACTGAAGGAGGTGTACTGATGCGGAATTTTTAAATTCGAATTACCAAATGCTCGGATAGAACGTTAGTTTTTAACGCGAATTTCAAACATATTCTTTAGTTTTTCTTCGCGAAAAAGATAGGCATAATAAAAAAAAATCATTCAACAGTAATCCGTCGGTAATTAAAACCTTCTTATTAGAGTAACTCAATAAGCTAAATACTGAAAGTTGAACTCACTGGGCGCATCCCTGACGAAGGCGATGCCCTCGACGATCTTGAAGTCGGCCGATCTGGCGGCGCGCTGAAGCGAGCTGACGGCCTTGACGGCCAGGCAGCTGAACACGTCCTCGTCGTGCTGCAGACAATCGAGGCTCGCGCTGTCGGGCGTCGGCACGGCCCGAGTCGAGGCGATCAGCAAGGCGAGCAGCGCGTACTTGAACATGACGAGAGCTGGGGAGAGCTTTGAGTTGTCCGCTGCAAAAGACCAGTATTCCGGTTAGCAAACTCGTGTACGGTAAAACTGTCGCCTCGTCGGAGAAGCGATCGAACGATCGGTCCGGTCGAAGAACGCGCACTGATTGCACCGAGACTGAGGCTTACTTGCTTGTCGAGGAGCTCTGTGGCCGTTGGAAGTTTTCGGAGCCGAGTGTGGTGTGGCCCTGGCTGGAGCCTCAATCTTTATAGGCGCGACTTCCCCTTTGTCGCGGCGGCGTGTCCCCACCCGGCGCTGCTGCTCACACACGCGTCATCCGACTCGCTCGCGGGCCTCTCGGTAATTTTTTAAACAAATGAACCGCAGGAGAGGAGGAGCCAAGTCATCATCGATGCCCTTCTTCCTCCGCCTTTTTTTTCCGAGGAGACCTCGCCGTCGTCCGGCGTCGGACGATTCCGGGAGGTATGCGAGCTTTTTCGCTTTTTTTTGAGGCTCGCGGGCCCTTTGTCAGCGGGTATGGGGAAGCCGATCTGGGTTAATGACTCGACTGATCTCTCCTCCGGCGTTTGCGTTTGTTGTTAACTTTGTGCCGCTGCAGGCAGGTTTGCTTGTGTGGAGAGAGTTTTTGACGCGCGTGCGATTTCAGTTTTGGGTTATCGAAATGTTTTGTAGAAGAAAGAAGTTTGAGTTTGGTCGCAATAAATTTTTTTTTTTTTTTACTTGGGTGAATTAGTTTTAATTTATTATCCTTCTTGGTGTAAATAAGTCGGTTAAAATAAAGATTACATTTACAAAAACGTGCAATGGTAAATTATCTTGGACCATTTTTAGATTTATTCTACTTTGATCAATTTTTTCATTGATGTGAAATGTATGTAAATTAATGAACAATGAGAATCCAGGAAATAGAGGACTCTTTTAAATCCAACGGTTCTAATATCTGTCAATATTTTTTGAAGGCTTGGGTAAAATTCCAGCTAGTTTGAGCAAACGAAAATTCAAGATGTCAAGTGGAAGTCTGTTTACCTCCCTAATGCATACCTCCGCGTTTTTCATATACCTTCGTATTTGAAATCGCCTTAAAACACGAAATATTTCTGAATCATCGCCGATGAACCTACTAAATTAGCGCTTGACCTACTAATCCCTTCGAAAAGCCATCATTTTTTCAAACCATAAAATCCCGAATCCAAAAAAAGTCAATATTTTTCCAATATCGAACGAATGCCCTGCTATCGCTGCTCCTTCAAACGGAAAAGTTCTCGGCGTCAAAAGTTTCTCCAGGCGTTCCGATTCTAAAAGAGCGAGGCGCTTCCGAGAACGGAGAGGTGTCAAAAACGCCGGGATGAATGGATGGGCGTTCACGCGACCGCACCTGCGCAGTTTCTATTCTTGCGGTCGGACCGGTGGAGACTTCATTCGCGCGCACTTTCCCGACGGGTAATTAGCTTTTGGTTCGCTTCGGGGTGGCTCTTCGAGGTCGCCGGGAAGAAGAGCGCCTTTTTAAAGTGCCAGGAAACGTCTGGATTTTTGATTGAGTTTCGAAAAAATCATCATACTTTCTAACAGGAAGAAACAATGATATTTACATAATGCAGGTGACTAAAGTAATGACAACTTCTACGCTTGAAGGTGAAGAAGTAATTTGCTAGATGTTTAGCTTAATTTATTCAGAGTCTGCAGTATTTTCTACTAAGAAAGTGAAAGAAGTAAATATTTTCATAAAAAGAAAATCTTTTTTTAAGAAATTATTCATTTTTGTATAGAAAACTAATTTTATTAGTAAATACTATATAATTTCCAATATTTAAAAATAATCGTTTGCTATAGGAATTAAAGTGTAATAAATATAAAATTTCCATTTCCATATCTTCGTAATATCAAATTTATTTCCTTAAGCATCCATACGAAGTAAACATTTTGATTTTGAGCATAAATTTCTTACGTATTCTTGATGGAATATCTTTAATCAAGTCTTAAAAAAATCCGCTAAAAATAAAAATAAACATTTTTCATTAAAAAGTATAAATCGTCTCTCCCTAAAATACCCAACACCACAGATAAAAATTCGAATAAAAAAGGGCCCCCGGAAAAGCCTTCGATCGGTCATTCATCCCTGCGACGGAAATCGAAGCTGCATGACTGCGCAGCACCGAGCTTTTTCAGCAACGCAATCCAGAGCACAAAGTGTTGGTCTCACGCTGCAACGGCCGGTTCGCCTTGACCCAGAGAAACCTGCTCTCGAACCCCGAAGACTGGTTCCGCTTACGTAACACCGAGCTGGCCGGCTTTTTCTGCCGCTTAATGGCCGGGATTGTCAGGCTATTAGCCGTGTTTTGATAAGGGCTCGCTTTTCGTAGGTGGACGATAGCTAATAGAAATCGGGGTTTCGGACTTGAGTTTAGGAACAAAGCGTTATAACGGTGCGTATTTAAATTAGGCGGGGGGTTATCGATTCTTTGTCAGAGGATAACTGGTTATAAGTGATGATGTTGGTGGGCTTTGAAACGCCATTCTTTGAATAACTTTGAATTTAAAATTTTTGTATCAGATTCTAAAATGGTTTGCTGAAAACTGATGGCTTTGACTGCGAAAGCCATTGACGTCTCTCCGGAATTTCAGGATAAAAATATAAAGGTAAAGCGCGTGGAATGCCATTTGGAAACCTCATTTTATTGCTTTTCTTGACGTGAAACATCTTAATTTTATTCTCCGGCAAATCTAATATTCAAAAACATAATTTTTCTTTATGAATTGCGATACAGTAGTACATCTTTATACATAAAGCTTTATTTATTAATTGAATATAATTTTTTATGTTAGTTTTCTGATTTTACAAACGAAACTGAATCGACGCTCGAAGCGCGGTTAATGTTTATGTAAATTCAACCTACTAAGAATCAGCAAAGCGACATAGTCGTAATACCGCTCTACTCGATCTCCAGGTGACAATGACAATTGTGATTTCGGCCGAATTGAAGCGAGCAGCACTCGCACATAACGGAATCTGCTTTTGTGGACGGGACAAAGGAGCAAAAACGACAATAATCGGGACCGTTGAAATTAGGCCCCCCGACAGACGATTTGCATATGTACCAGAAATTGCGCGTACGCGGAACATGTTAATGAGAAATTTTTGAGACTGTCATCGGGGTCACCTCGTGAAACAGAAGGCACTTATTTGGCGCGTTGTCTTAATCATAAGCGGAAACGTCGCGTTACTTGCTGACGATTGTAAACAATTGTTTATTATAATTGTTCGGGGAAAGTTTAGTAAAGGCAAGGCGTATTTTCAATTGAAGATTAATAAAAATTTCGTGACTTTTAGAGAAGAATAAGTTCATTTTTTGTTTAATTAACCTGCAGACAGCCGATATTCAGGAATGTGTCACAGTCATTCTTTGGAGAACTTTTCGCTTGAAAAATTTCTCAAAATACTACAAATATGGGCAAACCAAAAGATGGTACCAAAAGGTGCCAGCCCGGCCGCCTGGAAGTTAATAATGTCAATTTAATTGTCTTCAATTCATGATTTATTAAACTTTGTTAGATACATTATTTCATTAAGCTTAAAACATTATTTAAAAAGAATGCATTAAAATTATACGATAAATTGGCAGTCTAACGAAAACAGATCCATTTCATTAACGGGCAATACGTGCACAATTTGTCAATTAAAATCGTGCCATCGACTCACATGCTACTTCCCGTTTCTTACATCTCTCAACTTCTCAAAAGCTTATCATATCTTCATCCCACGACGCTTTTGCAATCGAAAAAGGGCGATTATTATTCTCCAGCGAAACTGTCCATCTTCAGGTACGGAGCCGCGAGTGAAACCGCAGGTTCATTACGAGGCGAAGCAGTCATTGTGCTCCATCTGGGATGTATTCTCTTTAAATATTTAACAGCTCGCGGCGCGGTTCGTCATCTTTTTTTAACGGTACTCCGCTCCGCCGATTTCGGCTCTGTCCCGCGTCGCGGGACTTCCGGCCGCGGCATTCTCGAGGCGCTGACGAGTCGCATCTTTAAAAATTGAAAGTCGATGCACTCGATCAGTTTTCACCGGGTCCTTGACGGAAACGAGCGATTTTCGAGCGATGATTTGCATTCCTGCTCAGGCGAGTTTTGGTTATATCTGTACGTAATTGCAAGATTTATCGAGGTGAATGAAAAGTGGAATATTGAAAAATGGGGTTCTTTTAGATTTTTAAATTGGTAATTTAATTGTATAATTTATAGTTTTGGATTTTATTATTCCATGACAGTAAAAATACAAAAATAGACCTAGTTTTATATCGTAAATGGTACATACTAGATTTATTTCATTTTTTAAAACTGTTGTAAAGTAAATTTATTCTTTCCAAATTTAATCTACGAGAGAATTGTTCTTATAGAAAAATTAACAAGCCAGATAATTTCTGCGCTCTAAATGTGAGAAAGAAGTTAAAGAAAACGAACGTTTTAGTATTGCACCTCTTAAATTAAAAAGCGGAACTTCATTGGGAATGTTCATTTTCCAATCATTTGATATTTCAAACTCAGCTCACGAGAGCTCTCACTTCATAATTACTTGGCACGGATCTAATGAGAAGAGCCAGTTCAACTTTTTATTGAATAATTATTTCGATATGACGAGCGACATTTACAATTTTCTTTCTCTAAATGCCATAAACATTTGCACGATATTAACTTATTTAATGCCCAAAATTTTCGTTCAGTGAAAAATTCACACGGCTTTCCTCGATTTTCATTAAACTTACGCAACATTATGCAGCCAGCGAAAGCAAAAATCCGCGGCGATCCGGCGGAATGCCGGGTGTAGCCGCGTCACTCGCGTGACTCCGCCGGTCAGCCAAGAAGCGGAACCTCGTTGCTTATTATACAATTTTTCGAAAGCGCGCGTAAACAAAGCGCGAACGAAAAGTGGATCTCAGAAAATGGAAAGTGGCCCGAAAAGTGCGCACGCGCACCGGGAGAAAACTGGCACGCGCTAATTCGGAGAAATTACCTGGTATTTGCGGGCGTCTTCTCGGCCTGAGTCGCAGGCTTTCGAGCTTTTCTTATCGGCGGGGATTTGAGATTCGAACAGTATGAATTTTAATAGAGATTTTTGGGTCGCCTGAATACGCTTATCTTAAAAGCGTCTTTAAAAAAAAAGGCTGGGTTTTGTCTTGGATTTAGGTCCGTTGATCTTTCTTATCTTTCTTTGCTATTGGCTTTCTCGTGGGTAAATGTTAACTCGTTGTAGGCAAACAAAGAGGATGCTAACTGGATTCATTTGTAAACGTAGGACTGATTTGTTTGCTCTCGATTATACGGAAATAGGGCTTATAACTGTCATCTTAGCTGCTTTTATTCGTGAATGATTTTAGTGGGACGAATTTTCTACTAAAATTTAAAAATTCTCTGAAAAAATATAAATAAAACATTCTACGTTTGATATCATTTATAGTTTTATTTATTAAAGCATTACTTTTTTTTCAATTTGGATGTTATGTTTACTTACCAATGCCATATTATCAATGAAGAGAAAAGTGGTTAGAGCGGTTTCTGACGTAGCTGTGAATCATAAGTTAATTTTTTTCTGTTGTTAAAACACCAAACTTTCTCCTTTCATTCATTCTTATGCAATTCGGAAATTTTATTAGTATCATAAAAAAATCTGAGTTCAAGGTCAACAAACAAAGTAATAAAAACGAATAACAGAAATAAAAATAATTACTTAAAAAATGTTAAATTTAAAATACAATTACTTAGAGACGGACACACACAGCCACATACATACGCATACATTTATACAGACATTTTTCAAAAACCATTTCTTCTTATTCCCGACACCTTAAAATACAATTATAACATGTTTTTACAAAAACTCTAAAAATTACTATCACAAAGTTTCCTCTAAGAGGAAGCAAAAAAGAAAGTACTGAAATCAATTTATGAATAGTCAAGTATATAAGTGGCCGAATGATCGAATATTGGTTGAATAATGGTTGAACATCAGTTGAACATTGATCGACTATTGGCCGAATATTGGTCAAACACTAGAGCTTTGCGATATTGAGACAATTTGATATTGAGCAAATATCAAGCGTCTTAATATTGTATCGAAATTTTTGAAAAAAATATCATCTCGAATTTATATTATCGATGAAAACATTACTTTTTATAATATTTATAAAACAAAGAAAATTAACCATTCAAACACATGTTATCAATAACAAACACGTACAAATGCCAACACCTCAATAATCTACGTACAACTGAATAAAATTTAAAAAATTCTTTATTAAATTCCGTACGTGAATATGATTCACCAATAATATCTAATAACTTAATATTAAATTTCGATGTTTTAATAACCAACATGCAACGAGTGTTCCCGATTGAATGTTATAATGTTATTGTTAAATAAATATTAAGAGAGGGAGCGAATTGTTTTTAATGATAATAGCGTTTCGCAGTTGATGCCACTGCGATAAGATCATTAGCATCTCGCAAGTAGGCATCACTTTGTTGGTCGCACCACGACAATTATTTAAGAATTGTCGGGGGTGCAGATGTTCTATCACTTGTTGATAGAAGCACGGGATGAGGGAGCGTATAGGCTCAATCATGGATGGGGACTGTAGAAACGCTAAAAGTTATTTCCTTAGAAACTGTTATTTACTAATCGCGTTGGTAACATATAAATTGTTTTTAAAAAAATTGAACATTCGCTTTTTCTCGCTATAAAAGCGAGGCAAATTTGCAGTTTCGCGTTCTTTTATATTTGCTGATCAAGGAGTAATAAAGTCCTTTAAAAAAGTCTTGTGATTTATTTGCGTGTGCTACAACGAGTTTAAATAAATAAGACGCAGTTAAAAAATAAACCTCAAGCATTTAAAACCAAGCATTATTGAATTAAATGCCAAGCCTCTAAAACTATAAACTAATTAGTTCATAGTTTTAGGGGAAAATATAGATGAAAATATATGGGCATATCCATGAAACTTTTAATTTTTGTGTCACTTGGACTTTTTTCTATGATAATGCGGTTGGAAGCTTGAATCGAATGTGCGTTTCTGTAGAATATCTATAATAACTGTACAAAACTCGTTGATAAAAATCTACGTCATTAATACGGGGCAAGTCTGTAGAAGAGTATAAGACGTAAAAAATGCGCTAATTCAACATTTTCGATTGTACCATTGAAAAAAAGTTTTTATTAATTGACTGTAACTTTTTGAGCATTTAAAAAATATCTATTTGAAAAAATTACAGTAGTTTTTTGTTATTAGTAACTATAATGTTCCCAAATATAAAAAATGTGCCACCCATAGTTTCTCCCCAAAAAAATCGAGAAATTGTGTACCTCGATTTTATGAATCATTTGTATATTCGTGCTATAAACATAAATTTTTTGTATATTCGTGCTATAAATATAAATTTTTTGTATATTCCTACTTAAAACTTTTAGAGCATTTTTGAAAATAAAAAAATAGAACCATAATTTTATTATATTTCAAAAAACAAAAAGAAAATTGCATTCGTAGAAAAGTGTGCACGTTCAGCGCTGTGCGTTGTCTAAACTTATTTATATTTGTAAGCGGCTGCACGGTCGAAGTGTTTTAATTCTGTTTGTCAACAGCAGCATGACCAGTGCATTTTCTTTCTTAATGTTAAGATGTTTTGACAAAACTCACGGATGCGAAGGTTTTTAGATTATTGGCGTTTCTATGCTATTAAAAAAGTTTATAGAATTACAGAATATAGCAAAATTTTAAAAAAGATATAATTGTTATAAGTAATAACTATTTCATCAGTAAGAGTTATGATTGAAATTATGTAATGATTTTATATTGGCATTACAATACATTATGGTACAAGTTCTCAAAGGAGGTGATTCGCACAATCGAGAGATCGAGAATCCGTCTTCCCAAGTAAAAATAATATATATAATTTTAAATATGATTTTATACCTGTTTTGTAAAATTTTAATTTTTTATACTTTACTAGTGGGCTTCGCCCCCTGCGCGCTTACGCGCGCCAACCCCCAATTATGTTTCCTAAATAAAAAAATATGTATTAAAATTTGAATCTTTTTTTTTTAGTTGTGCCCGAAAAATAAAAATTTGGAACAGTTATAAAAAAAAAAATTTAGAACAGTTTATATATAT
>JAWWML010034908.1:0-10432 GCA_035047165.1 Ormyrus rosae
CGGTCAAGAGAGTCGAAGATTTTGTTAAGCCCTACGTCTTGGAGGGCAGACCAGAGAGAAGTGTCGTCGGATTCGTTTATAGGATCCAGATTATTTCGCAAGGAGGCGGAGAAGAGGATGGGCTCTTGAGGAATAATGGAGATTTTGCTACGGAGATCCGAGAGAGACAATTTTTTGACGTCCAAGTCGTCGATTAGGAGGGACCCGTCGATGTTTGCCAGCCTAAAGAGTGCAGATATTAAGGAGGACTTTCCAGCTCCCGTTCGACCAACGATTCCAATCTAAAATAATCATAAAATAGAAAAAAACATATTTATGAAAAATATTTTAATTTTACCTTCGCTCGTGGCTCTATCGCCAGATTCAGATTATTCAAAGCCGGTCTGTCATCTTCACTGTACTTCAAGCAAAGATTTTTAAATATCAATTCACCCCTGTCGGGCCAAGTCTTGGGCGGTTTCACCATCGTAACTTCCTTGTCAGATTCTTCCTGCTCCAATTCCGTATACTGAAACATCCTCTCCACATTAGTCATGTTCGCCAAGCTGTTGGCTATTTGCTTTATCGGGTACGCAATCAAATTCGAAACGGTTAGCAGCTGCATGAGGATTAGACCGACCTCGCTGGTCACTATTCCGTTATTCGTAAGAATTAAGTAACCGTAGGTGACCAACGCAGTGACCATAGTTGTAAACAACTCCACCCAGAAGACGAAGGCATGTGTCAATGTCGCATACATGAAGAAAGCCGCTGTGTGCCGGTTCTGAAAAGAGTCGAAGGTCTTGCCAACGATGCCGCAGGCTTCGCTGGAGCGAATCGTAAGTAGACCAGCTAAAGAAGAAACTGCGAGGGACAGAACTGGACTTTTTGCTGAAAAGAAAAGTGGAGTGAGTTTTGAATTTTGTATAAGTGACGTTTGGATGATGATTACCGTTTGCTTCGACCCTTTTGATGCTTTGGATTACTGAAACGTATACAACACTTAGCTTGAATATCAGAAAGGCAATTAAGGCCATTGGGAAAAAGATCCAGAAGTTGACAACGAATATAGGGATTATAACGGCAAGTGCAAGAAACATCTCGTCGACTGAATCAAACAATTGAATGACCACCTCTTGATCTGCTGTTCCGGTGTCTTTAGAAAAACGATTTAAGATTCGTCCTATAACAAAACGTTCAATGTTATTTGAAAGTTACGTTGTATCGAGTAAAAATGTACGAAAGAAGTAAGAACCAGCAGGATTAACTGAAAAGAATGTTATTGATGTCCGAATTAAGCGAGAGAACATTTTGTTGTGGATGCTTTTGGTAGAACTGAGCAATACTTTGAAAAATAACGCGTTTTTTGTTAAAGTCGTAATTATGACTAGAAGGATTAAGGCTCCACTTATGTACAGCGATGATTCCGCGTAAGAAAATCTTTCAAAATTACTACTTATAAAATCTATATCGGTAATATTACTGATATTTTTGAAACGTGCTTCCTCTTGTCTGGTCCTGCATAAAATTTAAAGTTTATTTAGCAATGATTTTCCTTAAAATTTCTTACTTTTATAATTAATTTCTTACCAGATAACTAGCCAATAGTCAAAACCAGCTGTCGACAATATAGCTGAAATGTATGAAAAACCTAATAAAAGTAGCATACTTGCGGAGCCCCCCGCTTGAATAAACTTCCAATACAAAGATTTACTGATTCTTCCTTTAGCAAGAAGTTCTTCAGTTTCTTTCGGCTCTTCATCTTCATCTTCGATTGACTTTAAAGTTACTTTTTCATTATCAATTTGGGCATGTTTTTTCTCAGTTAGAGTCTTGTCTAATTCGTCATTCAGAGATAATTGACTGAGGTATTCATTATTTTTCTGAAAATCTGGAAAAGATCCTTGAAACTCGACGACACCCTACAAGCATTAAAACATTAATATTATTATTATTTTTTTAATCTTATTTAACGTCACTCTATTTGTGCTGACAAGGTTTAACAGCGACGGGGGTCGTCCGTGTGTTTGTGAACAAAGCACATATGTTTTAACACAGTGGTGCTTGTTTCGATCGCAAGAGACTAGGGCCTTTGAGTTCGCAGTACAATCCATTCGATCGAGCCACGAAAGACCCCACCGAGCGAGACTCATGAGTGAGACCCGCAACAGCCAGGCTTATTAGCACTCATATGCACTCAGCGCAATCATTGTACTTAATAAAGTGGCTGCAGATCAAGAGCGTCGCGATCCTCCAGCACGATCGGCGGGTATGAGCTCCACCTTCATCACCGAAAAATCCGGCTGACATTTCTTTCAATAAATGCCTCCGAAATTCCGGACTGACGGGGATTCGAACTCACGCCCTAAGCGATGTTTGTCTTAGGAGGCAAGAACGTTTACCGCCTGAGCCAAACACCGCTATTTTATTTTATTTTACTAGTGTTTATTGGAACCATACACTGTTTATTAACAAAATTGTATCAACATCCTTCAAGTGATGAACGTTGTGAGTAACTAAGATTCGAGTTTTATCTTTCAGCAGTCCATTAATGCATTTTTCAAATATTTTCTTTGCAACTTGAGCATCAACTGCTGAAAAAGGATCGTCGAACAAATATAAATCTGCGTCTCTGTAAACTGTCCTGTTTAAAACAAAATACTTTTATAAATTTCCTCAACCGACTTTCTATCTACAACTACATCACTTCGAAATACCTTGCTAAATTAATTCTGCCTCTTTGACCGCCGCTCAAATTATTTCCTTTGTCACCTACCAAAGTTTTGTCACCATATGGAAACTGAGCAAAGTCCGGCAAAAGATCACAAGCTTTGGTAATTCTGTTGTATTTTTCTTCGTCGTATTTTTCGCCGAACACTATATTATCTTGAATTGAACCGACAAAAAGCCAAGGTTCTTGACTAGCATAAGATATTTTTTCGTGGACAAAAACTTCACCAGAAATTGGTTGGAGCTCTTGCAAAATTAATTTTAAAAAGGTACTCTGGAACGAAAGTTATCACTTAACAATTGATTGCATTGTAAAAATAAGGAATAGAACAATGTTAAACCTTTCCAGATCCTACAGAACCAACAATGGCATGCAGTTTCTTTCGGTGAATGTCAACATTTATATCTTGTAAAATTTTCGCGGAAGAATTGCCGTCCCAACATGCAATTACGTTTTTCATTGAAACGCTCAAGTCGTCGTTTTCAAACTTGGCATTATTATTATTTCGTTCTGCTTCGGGCAAAAGTAAAAAGGTCTAGAAAAATTTGCCAATAAAGGTTAAGCATGTAAAGATGTAAAGTATTTTTTTTTTTCATAAAGGAGTTATACCTCAATTCGCTTTAATGAAACGTTCACTCCGGCAGTTTGTCTGATAGCCTTTGAGAAGAAAACGCCAATTATTGTTCGAAAGGTAAACAAGTACTGATTTACCGGAACAATTTTGGCAACTGTTATTATTCCATTTGTCAGTCCGTAAGCAAAAAACGTAAAAAATACTGATAAACGGTAGGCGAAGACGTAAATAGCAGACATCATAATTTCGATGTATTGAATTTTCATGTAGTATTTTATTTCTTGACTGAAAATAATTTAAGATGCTCTTGAATAAAAAATTGACAGATAAAAAGGTGTGAATTTGCTATTAAGCCATACAAATTTAATCAACGTGATATAATAAACAAACCTTCTGATAAAGTGAACAAGCTTTTCGAAAGGTTTCTCCCAGACATACATTTTCACAGTCCTTATTCCATTAATAACTTCGTTTGTTACTAAAATTCTTTCGTCAATTTTAGCTGCTAACTTTTTCCGTAATTTATGTGTCACTTTATAGAATAGAACTGAAAACTTACATTGCATTGCAAAGTTTTAAAAACTTTTTTGGCACTTTTTAAGTTAGTACATTTTTTTAAATCTAAATTAATCATGATGAGATTTCTCATTCAATAAAATCGATTAAACACACATGAATATTTAATTTAATTTTCAGTTACTTTTTGTTCATTTTGGCAAGCATGCAAAAAGTGCAGATTACAATTAGAAACCTTTAAATCACCAAATGTATACCCACCTTGGAGTGGAAGGGTCTGGAGTACCATCAAAAGCACGCCAACTAAAGCCGCGACTCCCACATACCTCCACATCAACCAAGTTCCCATAATAAGCTGCAAGGGAGCAAGAATAGTAAAGGGCAAATACGTCAGCACGTAGCTAAACTTCCCCAAATCATTCGTCATCAGATTAATAATCGAAGCTCCGTCGTCTCGATTGGTCGCCGAGCAAGACAGTCGCAGGATCTAAAAACGGCCCTCAAAATTTTCAATCCATCCAAAAATCCGCCAACAAAAGTCCTTCCAAATTACCTTCCTGTACATAAGGGCCGAGCAAGCAACGTTGACCCGCATCCCGAGGAGAAAAAGCCCGAGCTGCGCGTGTCGCAGCAACGCCGACGTGGAGAGCAGCAGGAGAACGAGGGCCGTGGCGTGGAGGTAAGCCTCGACATTCGTCGACGCGGACGGGGAGTAAAAGTGCAGCATCAGGTACTCCAGAGCCAGTGGCTGCAGCAAACTTCGGTTCGCCGTTACTTCGAGCGAGCGACTTTAACTATCGGTTTAATTTACGATAAAGTAACTTACATGGTAATGACGTAAGCGACCATGAGATTCGTGTACTTGAGGAACGAGGCTCCGTACGTTTTTACGACGGCTCTTCGGAAGCTTGGCTTTTTATTGTTCTTACGGGCATTTGCTAACTCTTTGTTCCAGGATCTGAAAAACTTGTAATCGTACATCTTTTCCACCTCACTGAAAGAGTGGATTACTTACTTTTCCAAGGCGGTGCCGAGTGTCTCGCTGAAATCTGTTGGTATCGGGTCGTAAAGATCCGCTGCCGTGATGTCATGATTCCGACCGAGACAAAAGAAGTCGATTAACCACCTGAGAAGATCGATTGACAATTTGAGAAGCAAGTTGCTGACGGACTTTTTTTAATTTGTGTAAAATTTTAAAAGGCTCGTGGATAAGGGGTAGTGGAAAATAGAACTAGACTAGACAAATAATACCAAACCTATAGTATTTAGTCTCTATAACAATTTATTCACTTAGATTTTTAAGAGCTGATGGCACACTCGCGACTGGGTGTCGAATACGCCTATAATTAAGGGGGCTCTTGCACGGTTTGTTACGGACTCGGTAATAACTTTTTTAATTATTTAAGACGTGCTGAATCTTGCGGTGACCTTATTTTCCCCTCTTACCGCGCACAATCTGATGAAATTCGAGTTTGAAATTTTGACATTTTACATGGGCTCTTATGGAGCCGTAGGAGAAAACCGGGTAAAATTGTAATTTGTGAAATGAAAACTATTTGTTCAATAACAAAAAATATATAAATGAAAAGAAAAAAACTTCCTCTTTCAGATCACATATTGAAAGTTGATCACGCACGGATGTCTGAAAGGAAGCCATGTTTGTTAGAGCACGTGAGGAACGCGCGCATTTCAAATATTAAAAATGTTTAAAATAAATCTTAATGAATTTATTTTTTAGTTACTTTATATTTTATAAAATAATATTATCAAATATTATTTTGATTATGATTTTTTTTTAAAGATAAAATTATAAGAAGTTTAAAGTATTACACGTGACGCCTAACGTACGCGCGTAAAATACGTCACTCGACAGATCGACACTTATAAAAGGTGATCAAGCTATTGTCTATTTATTTTCGTTTACAATAGGTAATGAACAATAATTGCATTAGTTTTAGTAAAATTTTGTATTAATAATCCTTTTTCGATTTTCAATATTTCAGTTCATTTTTTCTATCTGTTTTAATTGACTTTAGTTGTTCACGCTAAAGCCCCCTTAAGGAGTCTCATAGGTTTCATGAAATCATACAGAATGACTTGAAATTTGTGTATGTTATTCCTTAGCTAAAAATAAGATTATATGGTTTTTTTCAGAATTTTTTATCGCCACGGTTTTCGAGAAAAAAATTGTTGGAAATTGAACTTTTAACATGGGCTCTTACGGAAGAGAGAGGTTATGAAGGGCTTACCCGTAAGAATTCGCGATAAAAAACAGAGATTAAGTTAAAAAAGTGATAGTTTTATAGAAAAAAAATCAAGGAATCAAAATGTGCCCGGTTGTGAATCGCTTACCAGGAATTTGACAAAGAACTAAGATAAAACGTAAACAAAATATTGAGTTCGTCGGCTGCGGAGGGGGCGCGCGGTGAACGGGGAGCCGCTCGCGGAGAGAGAGGGGACTCCCCTTTCCTCCCTATGAGACTCCTTAACTCGAACTCAGTTGATCAGTGGGCGCAATCCCTCGCTCGGGTTCAACGCTCTTCATCAGTGTTCGGACGAATCTCGCCGTGGAAATAATTGGCTCGATGTTGCGTTGGCAGTCGATCTGGCGATGATGGTAAAAGCCAGTCTTCGAATTGAGGCGTCGATCCGGATGATCTTCGGAAGGTCGAGTCTCAGAGATCAAGCTGTTCTCCAGATTGGCGACGCTTGAAATTTATCCCTCAGGTTCCTGGGGCTCAGCGTGCTTCCCAGCGCGACCTGGTGGCTCTTGATAACGTGATGCCGGAGAGAGCGTAATGTTTGCTTTCTCGGACTTGGAGTGAGAGAAGAGAGCTTCGCCCCTTCCGCGTCGCCTTTTATACCTTAGGTCGCGCTGTCGACGTTGCCAATTCTCGGAAATATTTAGCATAGATTGAGATTCACCTTCTACCTTCAAGCCTCTCACCCAAAACAAGAGCGCGGGCCCTTGCGAGACCGTTACATTTGGTACATTACATAGTCTAATATTATCTTCATTAGGTAGTTTTTAACGATTTATAATAGTTTTTATTTAACTTATTACCAAAAGCTTATGATACTGATTGGATTAGCAGCAATTCTTGGATTTGCTTTGTTCGTGCTTTTTTTCACCGTATTATCCATTATTATCCTTGATTTTCAAAGGGCAGTAAAAATTAGTCTGCAATACAATGCACCTTTCGAAAAACTGAACAGACAGACTCGATGCATGACTTGCTCCGTAAGCATAAATTTTATCTTTATCAAACTTATCTACGAGAAATAAAATTCCCAAAGATTATGCGAATATATAGCTTATAAGTCATCTGTCTTTCCCTGTTTCACTTTTCCATACATGTTAAGCATTCAAAAGAATTAAACAGCTTTATTTATCATGCAGCGCGAATTTAAAGGTATATTAAAAGTAATTTAAAAGTATATAATCTTTTTTACGAAATCTTCAAGTCCACATTGATCAAGATACGCCAAATAATGCTGAACTCTTTCACCGAAAATAAATCTTATCAAAATTGATTTTTAAAGTATGATCAAATTCTTTTAAATGCGTTGTTTAATTTTCTTTAAAAATTATAGTTTTATTAATATGTTCATCTTAATTTTCACCTGATTTCTTACCTGATTTCTCATCGGAAAATTTTCATCTCCATTTTCACCGAAATTTTCACCTGAAAATAAGCCTGAATTTTCATTTAACTTGACACCTCAATTTTCTTGTACTTTTTAAATTAATTTGTTTTCACGTATTTTAATCCATGTGTGAAATCACAATATTTTTAATTTTACGGTAAATAGAATGTTAGGAAATTGTAATTGTTAATTTTCATAAATTTCAATTATAAGAAAATTTAATTGTTAAAATTATATTTCTAATTTATTTCTAACTAATTCTAAGCCAGATTTTGTTGTGATTTTTACATGATAATGACTTGATTCTTATACCTAATAGGCGAATCTCAATTTTGAGGAAATGATTTTGTTATTACTTAAGAGTTCACGAACCGGAATTTTACATGAGATATTGCAGTAGGGAATCCATTTACGTGAGAAATCACGTGAGAAATTACGATGATTTTTAATTAAGTCTAGTGATTTCTCACGTTAGTTCTCAAGTGATTTCTCACGTAATTTATTAATTAATAACATTTATCTTTGTAAAAATTTATTTACTTTAATTGTACGTAGTATGAAAATATAGCTCTCATAAAATATTAACTGAATTTTAATAGTGCAATAAGTTAGGCACTTGATATATATATTGCATATAATTCTTTTTTACATATACGCAAATTTTATTTATCATTGCGGTTGGTGTAAGCTCATTTTCTGTAGATTCAATTTTTTTTAGCTTTTTATAGTTATCATTAAACTCATTGGTAGTGACAACTACTTGACATACAGTAAATTCGTGCTGACTTTTAACATCTATAATAAAATTCTGTATTTGAATAAATCGGTCATCTAAAAATTGAGCCAAGGAATCATTAGACCGCTTGTTTAATTAATGAATAAAGACGAATACAAACGTCCATTTTTTACCATTTTTAAAAAAGTTTTTTTGCTGGTGTTTGATAAATTAAAATGCACTGTAAGAGGATGATCTGATGAGTAAGGGCTTCCTTTACCAAAATATGTTATGTCCCTTATTTTTAAAGTATTTTTTAGTTTAATATCTTCGCAATAAAGTTTCACTACATATATCACACGCATCGCGATAAACATATTCTTGCAAAATAAGCAAAGTGTTATTCATATTTATGAATCTTAAAACTTGTTGCGTAACACCTCATGCACACTTTATTGCTCTCAGCAGTTCATAATTTGTAGACTCAAATGGAAAAGTTGAGTGAGCCCATAAAGGACCCCAATTTAAGACACTTTTACATAAAAGAAGCAGTTGATCTAAGCCACAAACTTATGTAGCATTTCGTCTTGTAATAATATATGCACACTCTTAACAAAACGTAGCCAGCACCTTAACAATCTATTACTTAACTTTTCAGAAAAAACTGGAGGACACGTATAATATAAAATTCTCCCATTCTCGGGCTTTCCAATCATTCTTTGTACTAATTGGTCTATGCGGTTACATCCCGCATTATCGAATCAATCATATCCATTTCTCTACAATTAAGCTACATGGATTTTTGGTAATACTCCGCAAATTGTCAGGCAACACCTTCTAAACGACAGTGCATAGAGTCGGGTACAAAACCGAATATTATGTCGAAAAATGGAAGGTTGATAAGCGGAGATGGATATTTTATACCATTAATGGGATTCTCGGGTATTGCATTGTGCATATCATTTACAGTGTCTTGTGGATTTCGACTTTCTGGTATATACGATAACAGCGGGTATTTCATGCTTCCACTCCACACACCAGGATGGAGGCATCAATTACAGCCAAACCTTCCATTAAATTGTTTGATTCCCTGTATTCGTGCTCGTGCCACGGAATCAATACAATAAATTAATCAACACAAACAATTTTATCTTGCGTTCTTGTCTTTTTATTTTACAAGATATGCCTTCGTTATACTACGTTATCTATACATTTCTGGTTTCTTTTTGTGAAACCACAACCCACAGGTACCATTTTTCATTCGAACTTCTGAAGGAATTTCATTTATTATTAAATATATTGACCAAATTAAATATTTACTGGATTTAAATTTGGGGGCTCCATCTATGTTAAAAATGCTAGTAACATAAAAATGCCTATCTTCTTCTGGTAAACATGAAATAAATTTTTTGTACGTTATATATATCTTGGCCATTATATATATCTTTTATAAAATTCTTTGAAATTCTCTCATTCATAATAGAGTCATAATAATTATCGCGTATTTGCAATAAATCGGAAATTTGTGCTGATGGATCGATCAATACAAAGTAGCTTGTATTAGACACATTTGACAGTTCAAGGGGTGCTTCACGAACTCTGCATTTGTTGACCGAATTCTGTACGTCATCAAAATCCCTATGTACGCGGTTACATTCATGACAAACTGCATGAAATTCAGCGTTACTTTCCGGATTTAATATCTTATCTATCTAATTAAATTTGTCCTACCCGTCATAGTTAAGTATTCACTTTTACAAAATTTATTTATCATTTAGTATTTCACCTAGAGTTTTATCCACTGGAGAAGTGATGCGATTAGAAAATTCTTCGCTTTCAATAAACTCTTGAAGATTTTTAGGTTTTCTTTTAATCGGTATTTGAAAATTATCAATGCCGAACAGAGCTTCTCGCAAACAACCACGGATGTCACTTTCTTTTTCATTTCTATTTTGGGCATTTGATTCTAAAAATCAGAATAAATTTATCTTAATCTATTTAAGTCATATTATTATTATTTCTACAGTATATTTTTACGTAAAATAATCATAGTGTTAGTGCCATTCTTGACAGAAAAAAGATTGGTTTAAAATATACAGTTTAAAATTTATGCCACTATATTATATGTTTAGTAAATCAATTTCCATATTTGAGTCTCTCCTTATAGAAAAAATTTTATAAAATTTCTTTCATACCCTGGTAGCAAGTTTCCGATAATATCGCTAGAATTAAAGTAGAATTTTCACGTTCTAGCTAGATTTCGCAAGAA
>JAWWML010034909.1:0-10431 GCA_035047165.1 Ormyrus rosae
CGCTCTCTCTCTCTCTCTCTCTCTCTCTCTCTCTCTCTCTCTCTCTCTCTCTCTCTCTCTCTCTTTCTCTCTCTCTAGATCTCTATTTAGTTTTTACCGGAAGTCGAAAGAACCGGAAGTCTGAATCGAAAATGATGAACTAGATGGAATCGGAAAACGACCAAAAAATGTTTTGTTTCTCAATCTTTAATTTGATAACATTATTTTACATGAAACTTTTTTTAAAACATAGTATAATAAATATTTGAAAATATCGTTAACCAATATCAAAGTATATCGTAGCGCGGTCGTCCTCAGACTTTTTTTCCATACTTGCCTTCGGAGCGCGACCGCGCTCTTTGATAAATTGATTTAAAACAAATGCATCAATTCTGAAACTGTGTTGTCCAGACATACTGTAGTGTTTACAAATTGTTTTCACTGCCATGGTGACGGATATGTATAATTAATCAAACCAAAATCAATATTAAATCATATTAATACATAATTCGCTGGCTGATTTTCATTCGCGCTGAAATTGCTCTTTTCCAGAATTAGAAAAGCACGTACGCGGAGTTTTTAAACTCTCTCAACTGAAGAGACAAAAGGTAAAAAGCAATAAGCCAAAGAGGCGAGCAAAAAAAAGTATATATGTCCAGAGATAATGCGGGCTCGATAAAGATACGCAAATGGACGGCATATAGACGGCAAGTCCGAAAATAGAAGAAGAAGTTTGTCCGCGTCGGCGTGGCTTACCCCCGAGGAATTATAAACAAATGGCTCAGGCGCTCGACCGCGAGAGAGAGAGAGAGAGAGAGGGAGAGAGAGGGAGAGAGAGACACAGGCGCCATCCTCCCTTGCTCTCCCCGGCAAACTACGAAACGACACGCCATTCGCTCCGGTTACGAGGTACTTGGCCAACTTGGGTTATCCGCGTTAGCGTTGGGGGGATACGCCAGGTATATGCGCTGCGACGTTTTCCCTCTCGCTCGCTCGCCGCTGCGGTTCCGCAGCTGCAGCTGCATAATTTCTATCTGCCGACGCGGGAATACTTTGAAAAGCGAGCCGTGTGAGAGAGAGAGAGAGAGGGAGGGAGAAAGTATTCCGCACCTGCAAGCCTCCTTTTTTCCTGATAACTCGCTCGATAACCCCCGCAATCCAATAGTTTTTACGCCGAGCCGCATGTAAAGCGCGGAAACGGGCCGCCGTTATAGTCGCGGGCTGATTTTCATCCAATTAACCGCCTTTTGCAGCTCTCTGATTTTCGACGCTACAGATTTTGTTGCCAAGTGGACGGGAAAAATCTCGGCTGCCGCTGCTGCTCTTGTGCTTTTCAAATTTGCCTTTCCATAACTTCAGCTTCGGGTCAATGCGTTTGAAATAAAAGTTTCAACAATGACAGTAAGCGCGAGTCTGAAAACTTACATTTTTATGTAGACACGAAGATTCTTTTACCGTCTAAATCTGCAGCAGATTTTTTTCTAAAATTGCCAAGCTCAAAAATGTAACAATGAGGAAGTCTGCTACGATTCTAACAGTTAATTTTTCCTTTTCGGAAAAGTACGAAACGCAGTCGTAAATTAGTCATTTTTCTGCAACGCTTTAGTAATACGAATCGTCTCAAAGCCTTCCGTAGACCTCATGAAATATTCAGCCGGCCATTGAAATAAGATGTACAAGCAATTGCGGTAAAATTAACGCGAATAATAATGAAAGTTTCTGACCCGCTTTTCTTTTCTTTCCCTCGCTCGGCTCGCCGGCGGCCCGACGAATTTTCCTTGATCTTGCCGGTCGCGCGGTAATGGTATAGTAGCAGCATAAAGCGTTGCGCCAAGGGGTTATAAACGAATTTCGAGATCAGCCGTGCGCTTTACGAGCGACGAAAGCCACTTGAGCGTTCATTGAGAATTGGGTTAACTCGGGGGGGAACGGCCTTTCACTTTTATTTGCGATCGCGAAACCGACTACTCGAGCGATATAGATAGTGTCGATGGTGGGCTGTCTCTCTCTCTCTCTCTCTCTCTCTCTCTCTCTCTCGCCGTGTTCATCGAGTCTTCTTTGTGAGGAGTCGTCGCTTCGTTTGCGCTGCTCTCCGACGCTACTTTTATCCCCCAACTTTTCGTTTGTATTGAAATTTAATTGGACGGCCGATTTTAATGCTAATCATAAGCGGATTTCTCCGCGTCTGTTCGAGTTAATATTCCAGGCTATGATTATCATGAAATATACATCCTCTTTGTAAAATTGTACTCTACATAGTTGAGTCTCGTTACGACTTAGTTTAACTCGGTTCGAAACCACAGTTTCCACCTGCAAGTAGTGTTTTCTATTATTAGTCAGACATGCGAGGTTTCACCTATCTTGTAATAAGATAATTATGTTGTTAATTATAATATTATGCTTTAATTAAAATTTATAATAACATTTTGATTGCCATCTTTTAAATTATATAACAAAATTACCCGAATACGAAAAAGTTCTTATCGGAAACTTTCGAATGCGTAATAAAATAAAGCTAAAGTAAAATAAACTCAATTTGACTATGGTCATAAAAATAACGATATTTTACGAGGGTGAAGTAAGAAAAACAATTCTCACGAAGTTCCTTCCTTCGTGTTTGAAAACTTTATATAAAAGCTCGAAGAAAAAAGATTCGGGCGAAAAAAAAGTTTTAATGCATTTCCGAATTTCTGTCGTCACTCTTAAACGGATTCGTTGGGGCGTATCATATAATTGTTTGTCTCGACGAGTCTTATTTCCGCGGTATCCACTCGCGAGGAGCAATAGCGGCGTCTTCGAAAGCAGGAAAAAAGGAGCGGAACAGAATCAATAATATGAAAGTTCCGCCGTTATCAATGGAATGCGAGGGTCCGGAAAGAAGTCGGCAAGTTCCCTTGTCTTAGCGTGCTTCATAATACTCCTTCCCGCCTGTTTCTTTCCCGTCCAGACTGATACTCCGATGCGTATCGAGCTTTTTTCCCCGGCGTTATTTTTCACCCTCTTCGCTTCGCTCGTCGATATCTCGAGAGTCGATCGCGCAATACGGAGCGCCGAAGAAGGAAGAGTTTTCCTCCTACTATCTATTGTTCGTCAGCACAGAAATAATATTGCTTCTAACTGGCTGCCTATTATCAACTTTTTTGCTGCAATTCTGAAATCTATGCTTTTATAGAAAGGCAATTCATTGAATCCTTTGTACGCTCTCAGACAAATAGGGGAGATATCGATTTATGTAACATAAAGTCTCCTTAATAACGAATTCAGGAAACAATATTGAAAATATAATACTTTCTGGCATTGTGAAAATGCGCTTGAATCGCAAATGATTCCATTAGCCTTTTAGAGGTAAAATTTGTTTCATCGCAATACTAAACGGTTGAATTTTAATTGAAAATGAAATTAGAAACGTCAAATCCAGCCGGGAACAGTTTTAATCCCGTTTAAAAGAAATCCTTTACGCGAACGGAGCAACTGGTATTCAGTGTATCACGACCTCCCCAATCAGTAGAACGTGATGAGTTCTGTGATCAGCCTAATAAGGTCGGGAACAGAGGGAAATTTTTTTTTTTTGACGCCCCCGCACAAAAAGTACTTTCTCTCGTTTAGCGCGCGTTGCGCGCGCTCACATGCAAGAGGGAGTTTAAACGAGGCAGCCGGTGAAAGGTCCTCGGGAAAAGCCGGAGCGAAGAGGAGGGAGGAGGGGCGTCGGTACGGCAGCTCATTAACCGAAAAACGGGGAGTGCAGCTAAAGAATGCCCTCGACGAGGGCGCGGCGCGTTATGCCTCGTGCGCGAATGCGACAAAGAGGAGAGAGAGGGTGGGAGTGTGCATGAAAGCGGGCAAAAACGTCCCCTCTTCGCGTAAAAACGGAAAGTCCCTCAATAATAGGCAGCTGAATGCAAGTGAACGAGCGAGAGAGAAATGGAGCGGAGACTGAGTGGAGTACTTTGCGCGGGAGTACAAGTATAAAATGTATACTCCTTCCACTTTCGCACAAAGAATGAGGAAACAAGTCTTTCCTTTCTTTCGCGCTGCCCCGTTTCCAATCCTACTCCTATCTTTTGCTCTCTCAATGTCGGTTTTATTCAACAGCGTGATTCTTCTTCGTCTTTTTTTCAAAATCTATAGATTTTTGTGCACTTTTCACTAGAAAATTATTGCTTTCTTCCTTTTGACATCTCGATATCATTTATATGCAATATGCTTTTTAATTTAAAATTTTTTGTTCATCTAATACGCAGTACCGAATTACTGTTCATTTTCTTGTCCTAATGAAAAGTTGAGCAAAATTAAAATTTTACTGTGGAAAAAAGACATACATTATTTAAATTTTTATCTACTATACAAATAGTAATGTTTTTCTTCAACAAGCAGTGCAATATGTCATTTTTAACTTTTTATTGAAATAATCAATTTAAGATTTTGAAATTTAATATATTTCAGTATATTTTAAATAATATCTTATACTTATAATTATATATTTCATTATTTCAATTATACTTTTTTCCCTAAATTAAAATTTTTCGCGATGAAAATATTAGGTTTCATAAGCGAATAAATGTTCAGTTGCACGTCCTGTTATTTAAATTAAAAAAAAAATTCCCTCGTGTTCATCATTCTACATAACATAAAATAATAAACGAAGCATCGTTATTGATTACGAAAGCATATATATATTGTAAAAAAATATATATGAACGAAAAGATAAAACCTGTCACGTATCTGGCGCTTGTCGCTATATTAAATATACGTAAATGAGCTTAGTCCTCTAGGCAAACGGCGCGATCTCAGTTTACTAAGCAATTTAATTAGTCGCTAAACGTTAAGTGGTCAGCGCATTCGAGAAAGCGAAGCCCCCGTAAACCTTCTTCGCATAATGAAAGAACTCACCGCTGAAGTCTCCTCCGCTTTCGCGTTGCTTTATAATGGTAAAAAAAAGTACGGCAGTGTTCTACGTGCGGAAAAGCCTGCGGGCTAGAGCCAGATGAAAGGAAACTGTGCCGTGTACGCGCATCGCACTGGGTTGTTAAAAAAATTATTGTATTTTACTTAAAATTTTTAGTCGCTCTTTTTTAAGAGGCTGTTCAGTTGCATATGAGGAAATATGTACGTATGAATGGACATAATATTGGTACTTTGAATTGCTATTTTTGTACTACAATTTTCTTTAAAAAGGTTTTACAATTTTATCTTTCAAATTTTTACATTATTAAAGAAACGTTGCCAATTTATTGGTACGTAGTTTCCTGCAACCTAAGTAATCGTTTCTATATTTATGTAGTAATAGTTCAAATACGAAATATATTAATGTATTTTAAAAATTGTTTGAATAAAGTTAATTAATATCTTAAAATTATTTATTCGTAAGTAAACTATATTAAATTTCTACTAAAGTATAAACTATGGCAAGTATAGTTTATTATTACAATCTTATTTTTGATGACAAATATCAAAAGTATTATTTATTTATGAAGAAATTAACTATCTATATTTTTTTCAGAGCAGTGATTAAATGACTTCAGAAACGTATCAAATATTTATACAAATTAAAAAAAAGAAAGTACTGAAATCAATTTATAAATAGTCAAGTATATAACTCTCAATTCGTATTTTGATATTATTAATTTTTATTACGTACCATATTTAACATTTAACGATTTCCATAAAAAATTCTTCAATACTGTTTAGAAAAATAACTTTGCAGATACTTGCCGGCCAGTCTTCAAAAAGTTTGCAATATTTTATACGGAGAAAGATTGTTTAAGAACATTACGCAACACGTGCCCAAAATATACTACACTCGGATGAAAATGTTACCTTGCGCACAATTTGTGTATACTATTTTCCTAAACAGCGTGTGCAGTTATATTTATTTACTTTTGGCACTGTTTTTGACGTAAGTGTAGTAATAACTACTTTTTGCGCTGAGATGAGTAAGAAAACTGAAACATAGTCAATCAACATAAGAAAAATTATAAATTCTATTGTGCGCCAATCAAAATTTTCACTTGTTTACTTTTTGCCCACATTTTTTCCAATAACATGCTCACTGTTCTCTGTGGGTATATATGTATGTATATATGTATATATCTATCCGGAAGAACCCTGCTGATCAAAAAACGTTTTGAAGACGGGTCCGCAAGTATTTGCATTGTTATTTTTCTAAACAGCATTGAAGTATTTTTAAATAATATAATACTTAATTTAATAGTTAAATATAATACTTAATAAAAATTAGCAATATCAAAACGTATACAAATTGGTACTTATATGTACTTGACTATTTATAAATTGGTTTAGTACTTTCTTTTTTTTTTTATTTCTATAAATATTTGATACATTTCTGAAGTCATTTAATCACCGCTCTGAAGAAAATATATATAATTAATTTCTTCATAAATAAATAATACTTTTGATATTTATATTATCAAAAATAAGATTGTAAAAATAATACACCATATTTGCCTTAGTTTGTACTTTTGTAGAAAGTAATTTAGAGATTTCACAATTTTTAAAGTCAGACGATAATTTAGTTGGTATTGAATTTTTATATTTATAATTATTATTTATATTTATTATTTCTTTATAAAGCATGTAAAATGAAGAGAAAAGATCATTATTTAGTTAAAAATTATCCATTGGTCTTTGTAATATTCATTTTATTCCTTAGGACGTAACACTTGTTTACAAATATGTTGAAAAACATAAATACGGTATATCAATATTTTATATTCATATATTTTTAGGGCTTTATTTCCTATAGTGTACTTATTTAAGATATTTTAAGCTAGGCTAAATACTGCTTAATTTATACAACTTTTACTTTAAAAAGGTACTTTGTAAAATGCTATTCTTCAAAATAGAAAGATAATTCAACGTCAAATTCTTTTCAGAAGAATTTTAAAATGTAATAATAATAGCGGACCATTATGAACGTTGCAAAAAATTCAGACAAGGATTACATTTCATGGTTAAATGTCCTTCCTTAAAAAAATCCATGAGATGTAAATTGAAGCTCATCATCAAACATTGTGATTGGTCTAGAACATATACATACGAATGATACGTATAAAATTTTACGTATATTACATTACGTATATACGCGGCTGCATAATCTCGTAGTGACTTTTCGAAGACGAAAGGGTTAGGTTTTTAAAAACAAAATATAGAGATTAGAAGATCGAACGCTGTTTTCGAAACGGAACTTTGAAAGTGTATAGAAAGGGTAGTGAATAAGTAAGATGGATTTGGGGGATGTCTTTAATTTTATAAATATTATTTGGACAGCGGGCAGAGGAGTATACAATTAAGTTTTACCTACACTTAATTCAAGCAAGTTGAGAATGGGTATTAGAAGAAAAAAATGATTATTAGAATAATAGGTAAAGTGAATTCTGAAGTTGCTAGTGCGATCGAAAGATTGTGCAATCTGCAAATCAAATAGTAACCAACATCAATTTTATATAGAAAGATAATTATTATTTTAATGTTTATAAAATCATTAAACGAAAAAAAAAATACATGTACGCGCGCGAAGCGCGCACAGACATCACTAGTATTGTAAAAATTGCAGTGACTACATTATATAAAAGGTTACCTTTATAAATACAAAACTTTGTCAGCTTGTAAACGATCGAATTTAGTAAATGCATACATATTATTTTCAAATGACTTGTAAATTACCTATGAAAAATTAAAAAATTTATCAATTACTTCTACTGCATACGAACATAAGTAAAATTTGTTAATAATAAATAGGAATCAAAAAAGCAAACTATACACTTTTCTTATACATATTTATAGTTACGTTAACGGATCATGCACACAACGAGTACAAGTCGCTGTTCCTTGTACTTGTTCCCTGTTCACAATATTTGTTTCTTGTGCCTTTTTCCGTGTACCCGTCCATGCGGAGCTCTCTCTCTTTCTCTCTAGATCTCTAGTTAGTTGTTACCAGAAGTCTGAATCGAAAATGAAGAACTAAATTCTATCGAAAAACGACCAACAAATTTTTTGTTTCTCAATATCTTTAATTTGAGAACATTATTTTACATGAAAATTTTTTTTGTAAACGTAATATAACGAAATAGCTTCTATCTAATCTAGTTATGATTAATAAAAGTTATATTTATCAAAAACAGTAAATATTTGAAAATATCACTAACCAATATCAAAGTATGTAGCAGCGCGGTCCTCCTCAGGCTCTTTTTCCATACTTGCCTTTGGAGGGCTACCGCGCTCCTTGATAATGATAACATAATAATAAAAATATGACTGTTCTATACAGTCGCAATAACCTGTATAATTTAAAATCGTTATAATACAAAAACAAAGAACATGAACTATAAAAATTCTTTTTAATTTTAAAATTGACACGTATGCGGAAGTTGATTATAAAAATTGTAGAAAAAAAATGGAACCCTAATACCTTTGCATCTAATAAATTTCATAAGGTGTGTATCGAACTCGATCGAAAAATCTACCTTTTCTCAAAATTTAAAGTTAATTGAAGCCTTTTCCTCCCGTAATCGTTTGGAAATAAAAAACTCATTTTTTTCAGATTCAAACTTTTCCTTAAAAATTAGTTGACAAAATGACACATCGTACACGCACGCCCGCACGCCCGCACGCATACAAACACACACGCACACACTTCCACACGTTTTCCAAAAACCATGAAATTATCATCATAAAATTCCAATAGGGGGAAGCAATTATCATTATATTCGATTATATCAATTTCCTTGCTGTTAAACAATTTTTTATTTCATCAAAGCGTTATTTTTTTAGATCTATGTAAGTTTCTTTTTAATCAATATACAATGTACGAATTCTTTGAAGTAAGAGCACCACCTTATCAAACTAAAATAATATTGGTTTAAATTTAAAAAATATTGTTATAAAATACTTAAAATCATATAAGCAGGAGGAATATTTTCTTTACATCAAAGAAATAATATACCGCTTGATCGTCTTTTTTTCAATCTTGAACTTTTTTCAATCATTAAAACGCAGATTTAAAGTAAAAAACATTTCTTTAAATTGAAAGTATATTTTACATCAGAAAAGTTTAGTTGATATCATAATATGAATTTCTTTAAAACAAAAAAACTATTTCATTGAATAAAAATTATTTTTTCTATTTAATAAAATATTACATAGTTTATCCCAGAATATATATTTTTAATTGAACGAAATAATTATTTGATACAAACGTATGTTTCTTATTGACAAAGGCCGTTTTATTAATTTAAAGAAATATTTATTTATAAAGTGCAGTTCTTTGAATCAAAGAAATGGTTTTTGTTTCAAAAAAATGTTCTCAGTGTACGTTTGCGCTAGGTACATAAATATGTTAAAACAATAATAAATTCAATTTTATTATTCTACTTAATTTTTAAAACCTTCGTGTTATATAGCAAATTAATAGTTTCTAAAAGTATAAAAAATAGTTAAGTCACGAAAAAGTTTTTAAACAATGTTTCCTTTTTTGTCAAATCAAAATAAATTTTATATATTACTACAGTTATTTTATTCGACTCAACTACATTACAAAAATGAAGCATAATTTATTCTATTTTTTATTCTCAATTTTACAAAATTTGTTTTATTACGGTGAGTAAATTCAAGTTACCAATGTAGTAGTAGTAAATTCAGGTAATCAATGGCTTGAGTGCTGCTTCTCTTCCATTTAAGTTCCACGTATCCATTATGCACAAGCAAGGTCCAGTACATGGCTACGATCTTTTATGCGGTGGTAGCATCATAAGTGACAAACACATTCTGACTGCCGCCCATTGTTTCTTGGTTGTAATAAACAACGTTATTCAAAAGACCATTTACCCTGACGGTACAACAAAAATTATAGCCGGAACAAATGACTTGAATTAACCTGGAATTGAAAGAAGTATCATTAGAGTCTTTATCCCCTCAGAGTACCAAGCACATGTAAGCTATTTTTCATTTGTTGCACAAGCATATATAGCTGTTGCAGAAGTAAGACGCAGAAGAATTGAGAAATATTTTGAAGTATTTCATGGGCGTGTTGTATTTTTAGTTAAACGCGTATTTACGCATCGATCAACATCCAGACAGGCTAACGATCATACCTTTGGAAGCATTAAGCCCACAATCTAATGTTGGCATCCATGGACGAGGTATGGTTTGCGGATTCGGGACAGATGTACTTGTACGCCAACGCAATGGGCAGCACCTTCCAAAGGGATCCTATAGCGCCATAAAGAGGTTTATGAATCTTATAATACTCGACAGAAGCGAATGCCCATCATTCAAGACAGAAATTTGTACGCTTAATTTAGATGATTCAAAAATTTATCGTTCGACTTGTTTCGTAAGTATAGATACTTTAATTGGGCAATTTCAGATTTGTATAAACTATCTTTAATTTAAAGGGGGATAGCGGAGGTGAATTAGTTTACAACAATAAAATCG
>JAWWML010034910.1:0-10428 GCA_035047165.1 Ormyrus rosae
GAGCCAGAGTCGCAGCGAAAGCGACTCTTTCGGGCGAGGGCCGTATGCGCCGCGGAGTTGCGCATACGGCAACGTCGAAAAGAAAGAGCGAGAGCGATCGACGCTGGGTGGGTCGATGCGCGCAAGGGCGAGGCACTCCGATCGGGATCGAAAACTCGAGCACACGCGTCGAAGGGAACAGCCGTGCGAAGCGAGGTTGTGCGGATTCTAGCGCGAGGGAGGAAAGCAGCTATTCCGTCCCGGCAACCTGCGAGCGAGCGAGGAAAGCCGAGAAAGAAAGGCGACTGGACGACTGCAAGGTGCATCGTCCCTTACCTCCGGCGAACGACTACTGGGGCGCGAGGCCCAGAGACAGCGCACGCCAACTCTACGCGTCTACGCGAGAGACCGTAAGTCTTCTTGTAGTTTTCGTGGCCCACGTGTGTGTGCGTGGGCCTTATATTGTAATCGCGTGATCGAACGGCGGTTGGATCACAGCTCGCGAAATCTTCTCTCTCTCTATCTTGCGAGTCAGTGCCGTGACTCGCACGCGCGTTTTCTTGCGTCGGTGCACCCGTGAGTGCACCGGTCATCGTAGCTCCACGAGCGCAGAGACTCAAGTCTCTGAGAGGGTGACCGCGAACCTCGTCGCGGTTACCTTACGACGCGCGAGCACGACGTGAGCGCGCTCGCACCAGCTCCGCAGAACACTCTCGGCATTTCGTCCAGGTGAGCGCGTACGACGGCACCGGCTGCGCGCCCACATTAACACACTTCCGCGTAATCTACTTTTTGTATTATTTTTCGTAGAGCGAATAAACGCCAATCGTATTTATAAGTGTATCGCGTTCCGTTTATTCCTCGCCACGATCTCCTTGCCTACAAAGCCCCGGATACCGCCACTCTCCGCGGGAGTGCGATCGCGACGATCGTACTCAGCTGAGCAGCCGAGCCCGGCAGAAAGCGGTCGGAACCGTGCGTTGCAACGATGGCTACGCACGCATCAACATCACACGAAGCGAGAGACTCGGGTCTCTCGCGTTGCAGCAGGCCGCGGCGACTCGCGGCCCGGGTCGTCGTCGGGGTGCCTTCGAGGCACCTCCGGAGGTAAGTGCTGCTTAGCACTAGGGTGCAAGTGCACGAAACCCCGTAGATAAAGTCAGCGGAATATTCTCTCAGGAGAATATTCCGGCGCAAATTCCAGCCCGTTACAAAAAACATAAAAAGTCTGAAGAAAAGGGGGGAGGGGTCGAAAAATTTAATATCGGCTGTACTTGCGATTTACTTCTGGTACACTTACGGTTCCTTTCCGATGCACTTTCGGCAAACTTTTGGAACACTTTAGATTCCATTCCGGTTCTAATTCCACGAATGAGCATTATTTTAAAAAGTCTTAACAATTTAGTGGAAAAAAAATTGACGCTCCTTAATTTAATAGAGGAAGAGGATTTATAGTCTATTTGTTATTAACGAAACATTTTAATACGTTTTCGGAATTGACTTAATTTACTATATTGCGCAATTGAGGTTCGAAGGTTTATTTGGTTTTTACCGATCCAAATAAGATAAGGTTAATATCCTAATTAAAAATGATTAATTATTATGTTTAAATTTTTTACCTACTCTTTGTTATTAATAAGATAAACAATAATTTATAATTTCGACGCCGAGTTTCCACCTACATAATTTTTAGTTCAAGGCATATTCACGGGAGTCTAACGAAATTCCCATCTACTTTAGTTTTTATTTAATGACCTAGGGTCAGTTCATAACATTAGCTTGTGATACATGCGTATTATCGTAGACGACTACACGTACTACTGATATTATTTGCGTTATTTAATAGTATCGAATCGGCAAGCCGATTCGTGGCTGTGTAGCCAAATTAGGGGCAGCTCCCAAGGGGCGCCCTGAGACTATTAGGACCCCGAGAGGGAGTTTGTTCCATGGTATATGCGGGTCCCCATGTGCACAGGAAAGCCGCAAGGCAGACCTGAGGCCGTCAGGCTCGAGGGCAAGGCTGTGGAAGGCGTTGTGTGGGTCTCCGTATGTTTTAGAACTGGTAGAGTTTTTTACCGCACTGAGGCCGCTTTGAGTCTCTCCGACCGCAACGCACTATCCGGCGCTCTTTTATACCTGAGCGTGCGCACATCCGCAAGGCCGCAATAAAACCGAACGTGCGTCTCGAGCTCTTTTTTCAAGGAACATTTTATTTATCTAAGCATCTGTAGGATTAAGGCATCTGTACAAAAATGAGTTGAAAAATCCAACCATAAATTAATAATTGTAAAACACGAGGACCGAGTGATCCAATCGGCACGAACATCTGGCCCACGGATGGCGCTTGGAGAAAAGAGCCAAAAAAGGGTCAGCGCGGTTTTCCCCGAGCGCAACCGGATACCTGCAAGGGAAAACCTCTCGGAGGAAGGGCAACATCGGCTACCCCTTCCACCTCCATACCGAACTATCGAGCCGAACAGAAGCAGAAAGGACAGTCAGACCCCGTACAGCCTCCGTGCGCTGACCTTTTGCTCGTCCTTCGGGTGTATCAGTTTGTAAATTCAGTCTAATACTATTTCGGAAATTGCTTGTATTTTATTTTATTTAAGCATTAAAATATTGTTACTAAAACTTAAGTGCATTTGTGTGTATTTATTTCTTTCGCAACACTTTATCCCGAACATAATACATATACTTAATAGATAAACTTAATAGACATAATTTAATAAATTTACTTAATTTAGATATACTTAACAGATACACATTCTGCAAGATTACTCACAAAACATAAATGTAAATATATAATAACAATATTTTATTGTCACAGAATTTACCACCACGTTTGAAAGGGCTACTAGTACGTATGAAAGAATTGAAACCAACAGCTCCTTTTCCTCCCAATCTGAAAACCTTCGACGAACTCTCCATTTTCACTCTCCGGCAGCGTATCAAATGGTTCCACGTAGTTTTTTGAACTGTTAACCTTGTATCCAAACACTTAATAGTTAGGTATGTACAACAGAATATAAATCAGGCATTTCTGAAGAGATTATTAATAATATAGAAGCTACTATCAAGCGAGAGTCAGCAAAAGGCAAACAACTTGTTTTTAATGTCACCTTTGACGAAATGAGTATAAAACAACAAAACGAGTGGAATAAAAACACACATTCATGGAATGGCCTCGTAGATTTTGATGGCCAGTTAAATGAAACAATGAAAAATGGAGAGCTTGAAGTAGCTTTAGCGTTTATACTAGTGAATATAAATGGCGGATTTAAAGCTCCAGTAGCACATTATTTAATTAATTCTTTAAGTGGTGTAGAAAAGTCTATTCTTATTTATTTATTTATTTATTTAGTCCAGAGTACATTACATACATTACAATCAGTAATCCGGCAGAGGAAAATAAATTTCCTGTTCGCCGGCCCGGAACATAGAAAGCTTAAAAACTAAAAAAAGCAATTGCTTAAGCTTAAAACTAAAACTTATAAGCTAAATATAAATCTTTCATTTTTAACAGTATATATATTTAATATATTATTTTAACAAGTGCATAAGGTTTGTAATATGACTTAGATCTCTCTGTTATATAATAATATGACATTTTATATACATTTATTGATATTATGCTATATTTTCACATATCCATTCTTTTAATTTGTTTATCGACGATCTTTTACTTATATCTAGATTTTTTAGATCTTTTGGCAATTGATTGAAAATTTTCATTGCTTTGATATTACTGCTTTTGTTACTTACAGTTTTGTATATCCTAGGTAGTGTTATTATTTTATTTCTTGTAATACTAGTTGATTTTGCATATATATCTTTCAATTCATTATATCTATATTTAGTGCTCTCAAAAGCAAACATTTGGTTTAGGTTCATAGGTTTTTTCTGTGCGAAAGTGTTTTTATATACTATTCTAAGTAGTCGGTTTTGGATACACTGGAGTAGCCATAGGTTACTTTTATAAGCACCTCCCCATGCTATTATTCCGTAACTTATTATACTATGAAATATGGCGTAATAAATCATTTTTAATGTATCTATTCTCATGAATTTAGTTAGTTTGCGAAAAACAAAAATTAAGTATCTAGTCCTTTTTATAAGGTGTTCAATATGTTCATTCCATTTTAGATTGTAATCGAAAATGATTCCTAAGTATTTACACTTTTCAACCCTACTTAATTTTTCATTATTTATTTTTATCTCTAGTTCTTTAGGTACGCTATCACGGTAGTTTCCACAAGTCATAAACACAGTTTTTCCTATATTTAGAGTTAGTTTGTTTAACGTTAACCATGTCGATACTTCCTCAAGATATTTGTTCATTTGATTTTCTACTTCTTTCCATGTTTTTGCTGCTACGATAATTGCAGTATCGTCAGCATATGATAATATGTTATCGGACATGTTATTGAGGAGATCATTCACATATAGAATGAAAAATAATGGCCCTAAGATAGTTCCTTGCGGAACTCCAGTTGTTATTTTTTCAAAATTACTTTCGTTGTGCCCTATCCTTACTTTTTGTTTCCTATTGCTGAGGTAGTTTTTCATTAAATTATAAGCATTGCCTCTAATTCCATACGCATATAGTTTATTTAACAAGATTTCGTGATTAACCGTGTCGAAAGCTTTGGCTAGATCAAGAAAGGTGATTGCTGTAGGGATACTCTTATCTAAATTATCATAAATTTTGTTCGTTATATAGCTAAGTGCGTCTTTCGTTCCTTTATTTTTGGTAAAGCCAAATTGTTTTTCATTTAAAATGTTGTTTATATTAATAAAATCTATTATTCTATTATATATAATTTTTTCAAAAATTTTAGCAATATTTGATACTAAAGATATTGGTCTATAGTTTCCTAAATCTTCTTTACTACCTGACTTAAAAATTGGAACTACTTCTGCAACTTTCAAGGCTTCAGGCCAAATTGATTTTTCAATACATTTGTTAAAGATTTCCGCAAGAACACTATCCAGGTGATTTGATATTTTTTTTAGTGTTTTAGCACTAATCCTGTCTACTCCACCATTTTTATTTTTTAAATTTTCAATTATTTTTTTTACCTCATACTTGTTTGTTGGTTTTAAGAATATTGTGTTTATATTATTAGGAGGCAGATTTACTTCTTTATTATTACTATTCTTTATCTTACTACTCATTTCCTCTCCTAACTTACAAAAATGATTGTTCAAAACGTTGACAGTTTCTTTGGGGTCATTTATTAATTTGTTGTTATATATAATTCCACTAGTGGTATTTTCTTTATCTTTTATATTTCCTAACTTTGAATTAATGACCTTCCACAGGTTTCTTATATTATTGCAATTTTGTTTAACTTGATTTTTATCATACCTAATTTTAGCATCTTTAATTACTTTATTTAAAATTTTTGAGTAGTTTTTATATTTATTTTTTAAATTTTCATTATTTGGATCTTTTTTTAGTTTTTTGTATAAAGATTCTTTCTTTTCACATGAATTTATTATTGAGTTTGTAATCCAATCTTTTCTAGCTATGTTTTTGTGTTTTTTCCTCTGCATATTTTTTTTGCACTTTTCAAGGCAGCTTTGTATTTCTTCTATTAAAAGATTTATCGCCATATTTGGATCTTCTATTTGATTATATTTTGTCCAATTAACTCTATTTGCAATTTCTTCTAATTTGTTATAATCATATCTTATTGTTGTATTACTTATTTCGTTTTGTACCTCATTTTTAGGTTTTGTTATTTGTACAAATAGAGGATAGTGATCAGTCATCATAATTTTTAATTTAAAAGTTCTCGCTTCTACTGTTTCTGTTTTTATAAAAATATTATCAATGCATGTTCCTTCTTCATTAGACGTATTTGATATGTCGGAAGGTCTGGTCGTACATGTGAAACCAGGGTAAAACCCTTTTTCTAGAAAATTACTTAAGAATTCAAAACTGATTTTGTTACATTCTAGAATATTAATGTTAAAATCTCCAAGAATAAGGTGATTTTTTATATTCTTTTTTAAATTCAGATATTCTTTAACATTTAGTATAAACTCTAAACTATTTAGATCATGAGATCTGTATATAGCAGATATTTCTAAATTACTGTCATTGCTTAGTTTTATGTTCATATTTAATATTTTTAATTTTCCTATTTCTATTGTATCAGTTGTTTGGGTTACATCCCGCTTCACATATATAACCACACCATCTGATTTGTTTATTTTACTATCATTGTAGTACATTTTATATCCGCTTAGATTATAGTATTGATACTTCTCTAGATTCCAAGTTTCCACGCAGACAATTGCATATGGTTTAATCCTAAGACTTTTAATTAAAATTTGCAACTTTTCAAAATTTGCATTCAGACTTCTTATATTTATGTATAATATTATTCCTTGTTTTGATTTTATTTCTTTATGAAAAGTCTTAAAATTATCAAATGCAATTGCCTGCCGGAAGATTTGGTTCTGTATTTCATCAAGTACATCAAAAGGAGCTGCCATAATTACAATTCAACTAAGAGAAAAGAAAGCTAATTCTTATTCGCAAGTTTTTTCCGTTATCTTATTATTTAGTATATTTAAGGACTCAGCTACTTGTCCGGAATTTTTCGCTATCATCGGTGGGTTTATGTAGTTATCTGTATTGCCGACGTATTCCTTTGGAAGAACTGGATCTACTTGGTAATCAGTCGAGTCAATATACCTCTTTAATTTCGCTTTAAAAGTTCCACACCTTTCATAATTCGTTGCTTCGTGGTCTACTTGATACTTTGTGTTGAATCTCTTATTACGGTAGTCACAGTTTACACACACTAGTTCGCAAGATTTACACTCACTTCCTGTGTGCGCTCCAGCACATTTTATGCATGCGGCTTGATTTTTACACTTACGTGCATTATGCCCATATCTCCCACATTTAAGACATGGTTTAATGTTAATAACGTCGTACACTCTACACTTTTGATGGCCCACATAAATTTTGTTGTAGTTTTCTCTTATATGTTTATACATTTGACCTGTTACTTGTATTAGAACAGATTGTGTATCTTTGTATGTGTTGGTATATGTATGTAGTATTTCACAGTCTTTTTCTTCAAAGTCTGCGAAATTTCTTTCAATTATGTCCATTTTTATTTGTTCTTCATCCATATTTTCAAGGTTTTGAATACCAACAATTTTTACTTTTGGTTTGTTGAGTTCCTCTACCATTACGTTGCACATATCAGATAAATCGTTGTGTATTATTTCAACAGCCTTTTTAACACTATCACTATCACAGCAGTTTACAAGTATTTCCTTTTTATTTCCTTTTTCAAATATTTTGTTTGTTTTTATTGCCTTATCTTTTATTAAACAATGTGTTATCTGTTGTTTTAAATCCTTTAAAGTTCCTTGCTTTTTAGTTTTTTTTATGCTGATTCTTGGTATTTGTTTTGGCTTTTTTTGGGTGTAGCTTTTATTTGTGACTTCTGCATAGGTATTTTTACTTGAGCTTATATTTGTACTTTCTTTTTCTTTTTTTAATAGTTCTTGTAATAATTTATTTTTATCTGTTAGTGTTTCTGTAAGTTTTTTTAGATATTCATTTTCCATTTTTATATTTTCAAAATCGGCCTTTTTGAAGACTAATTCATCTTGGTCTGTATCATCTAAATCCATTGGCGATTCAGAGTGTATTTGCTTTGTTTTCTGTTGTAGTTGTTCAATTTTTTGTTCTTGTTCTTGTATGAGAGTCTCTTTTTCTTGTATTATTTTTTCCATTTTTTGAGTTTGACGATCTCTTTTTTCAATTTCTAGTTTTGCATTATTCTTAATGCTAGCAATTAGTTTTCTTAATTCACTTGTTAACACGTGGTTTTCGCTATCTTTTGAGGTTAGGTCTAGATCTTTTAGATCTTTATGTTCTTTGCACACTGCTAGCGTATCACTTATAATTATCCCACAGTTTGATCTCGTAAAATCACCAATGTGATAAACATCTTCACATACAATGCAAACTAGTGATTGAAAAGGTGTATCCTTATGACACTTGTATGTTTTTATATTACGGCGATCGGGAGGCTTCCTTTCCCTCCCCGGCATCTTGGCACATCTATGGATTATATTTAAAATATGTCCGTCGAGCGAGACGACAAGCCGAAACCTCGATACATTGTTCGAGTGCGCGAAATCCACTTGTGAAATTCAAACTCTCGCGAGACGAGGCCGAAAATTGAAAATTCTATTTAAAGATTTGTTAATAAAACTTTCAGAAAAATCTATTGATGTTGTCAGTGTTACATTTGACGGTGATAGAGCTCATAAAAGATGTTGTGAAAAATTAGGTGCAAATCTAAATTATAATGATAAAAAAAACTTCAAGCCCTATTTTAATCTTCCGAGAACTTTACAGCCAGTATATATTTTTTATGACCTTTGTCATTGTCTAAAATTAGTGCGAAATTATTTCGCTACAAAAGGTCCAATAATATGTAAAAAAAGAATATGTACATTGGAATTTTATTAGGAAATTACACGAAAAACAACAAAGCGAGAAATTAAATAGTGACTGTAAAATTGGAAATAGACATGTAAATTTTTACAAAGAAAAAATGAAAGTGTTTTTGGCTGCTCAAGTATGGAGCAACAGTGTTTCAAGCGCCTTAACATTTGTGACGAGCAATAGCCGAAAAGCGCCCTACTTTAGGTGCACTCACACACCTAGAGAGCCGCTCGTCGGTGCGGCTAACTGCCGAAATAATATTCTAAAATATTGTACGCCAACGGCTGAAATACCAAGCCAGCGTGCGACAAAGTCGCAGCGGCCTTGGTACTTCTGCCGCGTAAACATAAGTCGTACGATCAGGAGTGTCTACCGATGTAAACACTCTCGATCTACGTACGACTTATCGCCAGGAATGTAATCGACAAACCAGGGCACGTCGGACTCGGGTTTGGCCAGCTTCAGGTTGTATCGAAGCAACCTCTCCCTAATCTCAAACTCGCTGCCCTGGTGGTTCAGCGCAGCTCCAGCCAACTGAGACACTACGTCGTCGATTGACAGCACCTCTATCAGCTTACGAGCTCGCCGCGCCTCCTTCGATTCTCGGAGAAGTCGGCGCATCGCCGATTTATACGACCTCACCATGCTGGCCAGCCCTAACGTTAGGCGGTTTGCAGAACTGAGAACTGCGCCTAGGGTCGGCGAATCTGGCTTTGCCTCGTCTCGCACCTCGTGCACGAGGGGCGAACCTGATCCTGGTCGTTTCCCGTGTCCACCAAACAGCGAGCTGCTACTATTTGTAGCGCTCAGCCTGTTGAAATTACTGACGGCGCGCGCGCGCAACTTCAAACCGCTGTAACTCCGCCGGGAATGAAAATATGAGGAATTTCGTCCAAGATAATTTTCTTCCTTTTTCCACGGCCTTTTGATCGCACCCAGGTAGAGGCCGATCGGACTAGCGGTTCGCAAGCTACACACGAAAGAAGTTTTCGTGCTTGCACAAGTAATCGCCACCAGAAAAGCGAGCTGGTACAACTTGTAGCGCTCAGCTAATCGGGATGTCTTTTAAAACAAATAAAAATATAAAATAAAGAAATACAAAAATATTTTATTTAATAATTAATTAATTGACGCGCACGTTTCGGGAGGAATCGTCAGCGGCGATCAACTAAAATTTGTAAGCACCAGCACGCTGCGTTTCGACTCACCGACGGAACTCTCGTGTCGCGCAATTCACACTCTCAAACACACTCTTACGCTCTCGCGACTCTACTCTTCAACGCGAATACTCAAAAACACTCTAACGCTCTCGCGACTTAGAAAAGAAACAAATCTCTAATTTTTTTGTTTTCTTTCCGCACAACTTACACGGCTCTAATCACCACCTCGCTTCCAACACAAAACCCACCAGCCGCTATCCTGGCAGGATCGCCATTTGTGACGTGGTAATTTATCCCGATTACCACGCACAACTAATTTATTTATTTCGCCGGATAGATAAGGCGCCGCACCGATCGTAACGACGATCTCGCGGGCGCACGGCTGTAAGAGAGAGAGAGAGAGAGAGATCGGGTATCTCTCTCTCGATGGGAGTTGTGGAAGGTCGAGGGAAAACACAATAAATACACTCGATTCTTATAAAATAAAAAATATATTAAACTTTATTTAAAATAACCACACGGGGCGGTTGCCCGAAGACCCAGCACCCGTGGATCGCGAACGCGGTTCTCGTGCACCGCGATCCTCACACACGCTGTCACACAACAATATCGTTCGCTCGCAAATACAAATTTCGTCGAGGACTTACCCTCGCACCGAGTCGACACTCGTTCTGTTGCACACACACACAACGCACACTACACACACGTTGAGAGTTCTCCGGGAGCTACGCTCGACCGGAGAACACCGCCTCGTCGAAGACGGAATTGACGGGGAGCTCGAGGCCTCCTTGCCTTGGCTCACCC
>JAWWML010034911.1:0-10425 GCA_035047165.1 Ormyrus rosae
GTAACGACCCGACGCAACAACACCGGGCACTTGGGAGGGGGAACGTAGCTTCCCTTTATCTTCTTCATGACTATTCTTTAAGGTCGACCCCAGGGATCTTGATTGACCTCGTCCTGTAATTCCATTATACACCACCGTTTGTTGTCTCGAATTGTCTTCTTCAGTTTCCTTTTAGCGTCCTTCATTTCCGATTGCGAGCTTCCACTATTCCCTGTCCTCTTCCAGTCTTGTAATATTTCAAGTGTGTGTGTGTGTGTGTGTGTGTGTGTGTGCGTGTGCGCGCGTGTGTGTGTGTGTGTGTCTGTTTTTGTGTGTGTGTGTTTGTGTGTGTGTGTGTGTGTGTGTGTGTCTGTGTCTGTGTGTGTGTTTATCTTGTATTTTTATTGATTTTCAAGGACAACAAATGATAACGGCTTCAAATAATTATGCTCGGAGGCTGCAACCGCTACATGGGTACGCTATCAATTCGCTGGCATTCAGTGCCGTTTATCTCCGAAACTGGCCATTTTTGGGTCTTGGACCCAGGAGAACTTTTTTTCAGTACACCATGAACTAGAACATATTTCATTTTCAGAGAATTCGACTGGTTGCCGATTTTTTTACGGGCGCCAGCCGCGACGAAACGCGACACCCGAAACCCACGTCGCACGCACCGCGAGCACACATACGAGCACGCGCGAGAAAGCAAAACGGATTAATATCCGAACCACAAAGAAACCCAAACGAATTTATATAATCTGTGTATCTCACAGCATCACTCACCAAATTACATGTCTCATCGGAGAGTAATATAAATTGCCTAAAACCAAAGGCTACGCGGCCACGACTTCCGCGAAGCTAATTTACCCAAAATCAAAACGCGTCCGCGCGTAAGAATCCACGGAGAGTGAGGAGAGGCGATTGCTCGCGATTTCTCTTTCGCCTTCTTCTTCGCTTGCGCCGGCGCAGTTTGCCTCGCCGCAGTTCGCGTTGCGCTGCGAGCTGTGGTGATGCTAGGTGCGCTCGCGCGCGGCGGACTTCGAGTTTGACGATTGTTGCTGCGATTTTAGTGCTGGTGCTGCACTACTGACTGTCAGGTAAGACTTTAACTGTTCGTGTAGTTGATTATCGGCTAATTGGAGCTCGCCTCCTCTTCCCTTTTATGTTTCAGGTGCTGCATAAAGGAGATTCTGTAGCCTGAGCTGTACGGCGGAGCTCCACAAGAAGAGAATTGATTGAGCGGGGAGTTAGTTTCCAGCTACTTCCCATTACCAAAACCAGATAAGAATAGATCTGTAAGAGCCCTAGTTGCTTTCGTTGCTGTAGTTAGCTGTAATTGTAGTTTTCTCCTTCCAGTAGTTGAATTTATAACTGTCTTCCTTCAGCATGCAATCCTAACCTCAATCCCATGTTTACATTCTGTATGTGAGAGGCATGCTCTTGTTATTACAGAGTGATGCCCTCCCATTGCTCAATCTAATCAATATTCTAATTCTTCTCTGTTTTCAGATGATCCGTGTGCAGCATTGAAGTCTGCTCTCTCTCCAAAGAGTCTCCAACGAACTGGGTCGTCCTGCTGCACGGAGGTGTTTAGAGCTGTCTCGAGTATAAACTGTACTAGTAAGAACGCATCTGTATGATTCGTTCCTTTCACTTTTACAAATCCTGAAATGTGTAGTATCCCTGGTAAACAATGAATAGTGCGAGACAGCTTCATATGACAGCTCCGCTGCTCACGGATCCTGTTGCATTACCTCGATATGGCATTGAAAAAGTTATGTGATATGCATATATGTCGCCAAAAGCGACAGTCGCTTCCTTTAAATGTCCTCAAAAGCTACAGTCCTTTCCTTTTAACATCGTCAAAAGCGACATTATCGTCCCTCAAATGTCGCCAAAAACGGCTGTCACTTCCTTGTCGCTAAAGAGGTTGTTTCACATCATTTGTTAATGTTGTTGTAGTTCACAGAAATATTTGCCCTTCTCTTGATTCATTCTGCAAAGGCACCAGATACTCTTCCCCTCATACAAATTATTCAATCAGTTATATACTTACTTCTTTAGATGGACTAAGTTCTACAAACTCACTTGTATGTTCGTTGTTCATACCGAGTAAAAATATACGGTTCTAGCAAATACTCTCATTTTTATTTACGGATTTTCCATACGTTGATGCAGGGTTTTAATAAAATCGTATAAGGTAGAGACAAGTAGCCGGAGAAGTTCGATACATAGTCGTGACCAGCATTACTTCGATATGGCGTTGAAAAGGTTATATGATATGCATATATGTCGCCAAAAGCGACAGTCGCTTCCTTGAAATGTTGCCAAAAGCGACAGTCTCTTTCTTCAAATGTTGTCAAGAAGATTGTCTACATAACCTAAAAATTGAGAGATTCCTACAAATAGAGGGAAAAATTCAATTAGATCGTATGCTCACGATTACATCGAACTGGCGGTGATACGGTCATATTATTTATTTATTTATTTATTAGAAAATACACGGACTAAAAGTCCTCTTACAATAAATGAATACTAAGTATGAAGGTTATCGCTAGCGCTGCGCACGCCTACGCACTTTGTTTCCTCACAGAATAATTCAAATAAAATAAAATAATAACACGGTTCGCATCATAAATCAACAAATTTAATTAAATAATAATGACATTAGTCTAGTGATAGACATGTGTGCAACCACCTAAACGTACGCAAATCCAACAAGATATAATTATAAAGAATTGTCAGATAGTGACACGCTCAGTGACTCGCGAATTGCCCTCTTAAATTCGCCGATCCGCTCGTGCTCACGAATCGTGGGGCTTAACTGATTCCAGCGCCTCCTCAGCCTATTCACTGGCGCGTTAAAAGCGAATGACGACCTATGGCAGCTTTCTTTGAGAGAGCTGCATTTTCGGGTTAAATGCACAGGCTCCCTTACAGGGAATAGACTAGATACTATCCTAGACGAGATTTGGTTTTTTACAACTCTATGGGTAAATAGTAGGTCATAGTACTGATGAATAGATGCAACAGATCACAGGTCAAATTTATACAACAGTTGAGTGTAACCGTGATCAACATATCTCATGGGTTCACCACTCTTAAACGCCACGCGTCTTACTAGACGATGAATAACTCCATCGAGGGGACGAAAATGAATGGCACATTAAGGTGACCATATGACCGATGCATAAGGGAAGTGAGGTAAGACTAAGGTTTTGAAAAGATAAATTAAAGTATCAGGGCGGTTAAAGTCACTTGTTGTGCGGAAAATAAACCCAAGCAATCGAAGTGCCTTTGCTGATGCCTCCTCGATGTGGTCCAAGAAAGATAGAGACACATCATGGATCACCCCTAGGTTCTTAATCTTGCTTGATCATATATTATATTCATAAGTGTCGCCAAAAGTGATAGTCTCTTCCTTTAAAAATCGCCAAAAAGTTTATTTAACTTGACCCACATATTTGAGCGTAGTTAGTTAAATATTACCGTAGTTTGCTGTAATATTATTTTTTGATTAATTATTGAGTTATTGTATATATTTTATCTTTTGCAGATTTGACTGTGTGCGATGTAATATTGAAATATATTTGCGTTTTCTGCGTTCGTTATGAAAAACTATGAATAAGATTTTTTATTCAGCAATATTTCCGTGTCGATGCAGTGTTTAGTTATTTTAGAATTAATATAGTTTATTAATCAACTGAAATGTGTGTCGGAGGTTATTTTACCGTTTTGGCGGCTTGTCGTTTAAAAGGCTATTACAGTTATTGCTACATGTCGTCAAAACTGATGTTACCTTTTTGGCAACATGTCGTCAATACTGATCTTACCGTTTTGGCGATATGTCGTCATAACTGATGTTACCTTTTTAGTGACATGTCGTTAAAAACGCTATTACTGTTTCAGCGACATGTCGTCAAAAAAGTGATTGTAAGGTTTAGCCGGTTTTGACGACATGTCGTCAAAAAAGGGGTTGGACGGATTAGCCGCTTTTGATGAATGTCGCTAAAACAGTACTTTTTTACTGCTAACTGTCGCCAAAACAGTAAATCCCTTTTTAACGACATGTCATCTAAACCTTGCAATCACTTTTTTGACGACATGTCGTCAAAACAGGCTCGCGGTTTTGGCGACTGTCACTAAAAGGCGCAAATGTCGTCAAAAAGTCTACCGCATACACAGGAATGTCGCCAAAACCCGCACTGCTCTTTTATGTATATATTGAAACGTTGCGGATTTTTCGCAAGTTACTTATTGTAGCAAAAGCCAGTCCGGAGCTGCGCGACCCAGAGCTCTCTTTTGAACACGAGTTCAAAATATTAATAATATAATATTCTTTGTTTGAGCGCCCGCGACTAGTAAACAACGCGCGCTTCGACAAAGGCGCGAGGTACATCCCCACTCAGCAACATCTCACGGAGCAGCACGGGACCGTAAGCTGTTGGCAGAGGCTGTACGCTGAAGCGTCGACAGACTTGCGGCCGGCCGGCGGCAGAGCCGCTGCGGCCGATCGAATCGCGTGCGTTTTAGCGGGCCCGTTGGGTGGGGGGTCGAAGCGCCGAAAAAGCTTCCGAGCTCGGGAGAGCGCGCCGGCACGTTCTCTCCTACTCCGGACTTGGCTGACGAAAGACGCGCTTAGGACTTGGCTCTCCGGACTTCGCTGGCGACGGTCGTGGTTGAGATTTGGCTTCGTAGGAACGTCGAGACCCGGATAACGGGGTGAGTACGGTTGGCTGCCGATTCCTTATCGCGAGTATTATCGAGTGGGCGGTGCGTGAGCATTGGAATTGTAGCTCGGCGCAAGCGGCCTTGCGAGCGAGAATCTGAGTAGCGGTTCCGAGAAGAGCCAGCTGTTCAAAAGAGCGAGGCGGAATCTAAGAAATCGCGACCTCTTTAGCTTTTGGTTATCTTTTGTGCAATTCGGTTAAAAGCGAGTGGCGGCATCCAGCGAATCAGGGTTATCTGCTGCGAGTTGTCTAATTTACAGCTACCTTTTGTGCATTAGAATTAGAATACGATAGGATATCTTTGTGTTTTGCGCGGGAAGCTATGCTGTCGATTTGTAGCATTTATCGATCCGGCTTAGTCCGCGGGCGCCGAACGGGGAATTGCGTGGAGAATTTCGGTGCACGTGCTCGGGAGGTTTTCGCATTTAATAATAGTATTAGTGTCCGTAGGTTAAAGGATTCGCTCGCGGCTCGGGGACGGAACGGGCGCGAACTCAATCGTCATAGTTTTTCGTAGCGGTTAGGGACCCGTGATCGGCAAAGGGGTCCGCACGGGAGGCGAGGAAACGGGAGAGGGTCGTCCCCTAAGGTTTGGGCCGGGGTGCTACCCGGGGGTCCTACCTGCTGGCTTAAGTAGACTCGGTCAGTCGTGCCGAGGACTGGACGCAGCCCCACGGCTGTGAGTGAGTGCCTCGGATTCCGTTTAGGAGCGGCGTCGCCTCTCACTCGTCCAGAATTAGAGTATCTTCCAAGACGTGTGCACGTATATTAGGAAAGTAAAGCGAGAGTCTCTGGGTTCGCGAGGAGAGCAGGTTATCTGAAGCAAGGGCAGATATCTGAGAGATCAGGAATTAGGTTATCTTCTTCGGAGTGTGTAATTTGTTTATCTGAAGAGAAGAGAATAAACAGTATTTTATTATTGAAATTGGTTGTGCCTTTGTCTCTCCCTGAATCCACCCACTCTCCATCTGAGCCGGCCGCGGCAACAGCTCCAGCCGCACGTGGGACTCTATTAGGAAAAAAGGGGGCTTAGCGGACCCTGACGCGCAAGCGTCTGGCGCCTGGGTAAAATAAAGAAAGAGACAGTTTCCCCACGTGCGAGCAGGGGCCTTTGTAGCGGACGGGCCTTGAGCTCCGGCCGGAGCTGAAGGCCCGTATATACATGCAGCGCTGCGCAAAGATTATAAATTGAAATATAATAAATATGCTCAGAGAGCCAAGGAAAAGCCCGGCTCCCGGCGATGTCGTCGGAAGTATTTGTCGAGGTTTATACACACAATGTGCGCAAATCCAGTCGACACCGATCGAGCCTTAGAAACGCACACTTCGCACAAACGCAATATAATACGCGCTAATGTTTCGGCCAAGAAGCCCACGCACGCGTTGGTTGCAGCCGTAAAAAATGAATCAAAAGCAAAAAATTCAAAGAAGCCAAGAGCCTCCGTGAAGACTGGAGCGATCAAGCGGGTGATTGATTTGAAGGTCCGATCCTTACGGTCTAATTTTGGCGGTTGATGCTCCCGCTCGATCTCTCCAACCCCCTCCTCTACTGATAAGGCGGCACGGAAAGGCGCCCGCGCGTTGTTGCCGCTTCCCGGCGAGCCGCGTGCGAACGCGGTGGTCCAACTGTCACAAACAAAAATAACTATTTCGCGTATTAAAAGTTATTCGCGTCAACAGACAGACTGCGTTAGTTTCATTAACCTACAGGCGGCCGGCGCATTTATAAATGTGCCGAAGGCATACTTTGAAAATTTTGTTCCTAGAAAAGTTGCCAAATGGTCTAGTAATATGGTCGACCTTGAGGTGATACAGATCAGCATCATTCTGGCCGCCTAGAGGTTAATAAATCTTTTCAACTCTAGATGCATCAAGCACACACCATTTCAAACGGATCCTGAAGAGTCTAAAATTAATTTTCTACAATTTCTGTGATACAAAACTGTTTTAATGTTAGGCAGTCGATATAATGTACGCGTACAAAAATTCACGTACGTGAAAAGAAGGAAACATTTTCCGGAAATGTTTGCGCAAAGGATCAATTACTTTCTTTTTCGCGTACTCTAAAGTTCTATTATGCGCATGTTAAAGTTCTGTTTTCGCGGACGTGAAATACTTTCTACGAACAAAATTATAGTGTTTTCGCATATGCATTAGCTTGGGTTAGGTTATGTTCTTAGCACACTGAAGTTATAGTTGAGTATTACTCAAAACCTAGGCATTACAGACGAAAAATTTGTTACACTAATTTGCTCAAAAATTGCTCTTTTATCTACACTGTTCTGGATAACTTTTCTTAACAACCTTGATAGTACAATTTTTTGTGAATGTCTCTGTAAGAATTCTTCGAAATTGAATGACCTGATAAATAAATTTCTGAAAACTTGCATTATATTTAATTATATCTTTGTGCGCCTTTATATGCGATAATATATTTATTCATTATTAATTTACAGGTATCTGGATCCAAACTTTGGCAAATGGAAAGAAGTTGCATGTGTTGTCAAGAGAGTGGTGAAAGAGAAGCAAGTGTTTCGTTGTTTTGCCCAAAAGCTAAAGCAAATGAGAGAAAATTTAGAAAGGTTTTATTTTAAATAAATCTATTTATAAATAAACAGTAAAATAATAAAAGATTATATTCAGATTCAAATATTTCCATATTCTTTAAACAAAAACTAAAATTACCTTATTTTATTCGGATTGGTTCTATTCTTAAGGGTAGGGTACAGTCAAAAAGCATCAAAAAACTTTTTTTTTTTATTTTAGAAATGTGTTCTAGAAGTATCAAAAAATGTGACAGAACATTCATTAGAATCAGAATAAAAAAATTTCAATGAAATTTCAATTAAATGATAAAATATAAAAACATGAATTTCTAATGAAATTTCATAAAAATAAATAATGCTTTATTTTTTAATTTTCTGATTCATAATATGAAATGTGCTACGAAATACTAACAAGAAGAGTATATGACAACCGGGTGACAGATTGCACCCGAGCAAACTCATATGTCTCTCCATAGCCTAGCGATAACTTACCTGGAGTTTTAGAGCCTAACGCTCACCCATTCTCCAGATATTTTAATGTAGCCTTGGATCTCGACTACGAACACACCTACCCTAGACGATCCCAGCAAACTCTCCTTTTAGGCCTTGGATTCCTTCTGAATTCACTTCCTACAATTATAATAAGTGTATTATAGCTATTATGCATTATATTTATGCATACCAAGCTTAATTAAGTTTAATTAAGCTGTTTGACGGATCAATTTTATGCTAAAAAATCAACTTTTTAGCATAAAACTTGCATACAAACTTTAATGAAACAAATTAAAGAAATAAAAATAACAATATAACTTTACCTATGATTGAACCTGATTAAATTTGTTCTTCTTCAGGTAAATATTGACCCTTGAAAAAAAAGAAATAACCAAAAAGAACCTCAAAATCTCCTTCTAGGCCTTGCATTGCTTCTGTATCCACTTCCTATAATTGCAATAAATATGTTACAGCTATTATGCATTATATTTATGCATACCAAGGTTAATTAAATTTATGCTAAAAAATCAACTTTTTAGCATAATATTTTCTTACTTGTTGCATAACACTTGCAAATTTTAACTAAAGAAATTAAAATAAGTATAAGAATAACTTTACCTTAAGGGGGGTGTACACCTTTAAATTTTCAAAAAATTGATTTTTTCTTATTTCATATTTTGATAGCAAATATTCTCAAGACTGTTTTGCCGCAAACTGGGTATTAAAATTTGCCGCGGCTCCAAAGTTATAGACAAAAATTTGGAAAAAGTTTTTTCGTATAATTATGTACAATTTAAATGATTAATAAAAATAATTACTATTGCAATAATTATGATCGGTTTCAACCACATATTTAATTTTAGTTTTAGTTTAGATTTAGTTTTAGATTTACATTTAGTTTTATTTTAATAATCTCAATTTGTCAATTGATTTAATTTTAATAATTTAATTTTAATTTGCAAACTGAAATTAAATTATTAAAATCTCAATTTGTAAATTGACTTGATTTTCAAAATTAATTTTTATCAATTTACTTTAACTTTTTATATTATTTTTATTTATTTTACACTTCTTTAGCACACTTTATTTACCACTTCTTTTCTATTTTATTTATTTTATTATTATAGATAAATTTTTTAAATTACTATCAAGCAAGTGAATCTTGCTTACTTTTTTCAGATTTAGAGAGTATAAACGTTATGTATTCGATTTTTTAAAATTATTGATATGCCTAGAATATTATTTTAAATTTAAATTTAAATTTAAATTTGAAAATATTCTGCTGCCTATAAGAGTGAGAGAGATAGTCATATTGATCCATGATCGATCCCGCTGCCACCTGCAGCTTACTTCAAGACGTTACAGTCAGTAGTGTCCAGTTAGCAGAAGGTCTCCCGCGTGAAAATATTATATGAGACCTCATAAGAGATCTCATCTCAGATCCCACATAGATCTCATATGAATCTCATATAAATATCATATAGATCTCATATAGATCTTGTAACGATTTTCAGCCATGATCTCATTGAGATCTCATCTGCAATTTTTTGTTAAAAAAAAATTAATAATTTTAAATATTTATAAATTTATTGTTAAAAATTACAATAAATTATTTTATTTTTATTTTAATAAACAACTGTACTTTTATTGTAATTTTAATAAACATTATTGTTTCTTAAAATTATATTATTATAACTTTGTGACAGTACAGTTGGCCCGAGCCATACTGCCTGTCACTGAGGCTCGTTAGAATAAATATTGGATCCTGGAGAGTCCCATCCAGGACCCAGACCTTGCCCGCCCTGAGCACACACCAACCCGAGTCGAACCCATTAGCTTTAATAGAGGGATGAATTTAGCTGTACTATCCGGGGGGAGTTACCTGCAAAAAGAACCAGCACTTTCGGAAGAAACGCAGGCAACATTGGCAGCGCTGGATGCCATGAGAAAAGCACACGAGCATGAAGTTCAGAAAGAAATTGCCAAATTCAAACAGGAATTTATTAAGCAAGTACCAGCGCGTGAGGACATCGGAGTGCTTCACCAAGAACACGAACAAGAAATGGAAGAAAGCAATCAAGAAATCCTCTCGGTGTCTGCTAAGTATTCTTCTAAGTGCGTAGAATCTGCAGCTTTAGAAGGAAAAGTCGGAACTTTAACGAAACAAGTTGCTCAGGCTCAGCAGCACATTATGCAATTGGATGCTAGAAATAAGCAATTACGTGCATATTTGGCGATTTGAATACCGCGCGCAGCAAAGGCTACTAGCCTCAGCTCGACTCGCTGTACTACGCGAGTCGCGGCGAGGCAAACTGCGCCGGCGCGAACGTAAACGAAGGCGGATGCGATCGCAAGCTCGCGCTCGCATCGCCACTCTCCAGGGACCAGTCGTAGTGCGTGGACACGCAATTAGACTCGTCCAGGATCTTTGTAAGTGCGCGGACGCACCGTTATTGAAAGTATACAGATCCGGATAATTACAGCCACGTGGCTAAGAGTTGGTAGTTTTCTCTGGGAAAAATCTTGTGTAAGTGGTATTGCGAGGACGCAATCACTTAGGTTGTATTTAAAAAGTCTTTGAGCCAACGTAGTGGCTATTTTTTTGTGTTACTCGTGCGCGCGGCCGTTGGTGTGCTCGCGCGGCGTGAGGTTTGGGTTCGTGTTTGGTGTCGCGAAAT
>JAWWML010034912.1:0-10425 GCA_035047165.1 Ormyrus rosae
GAGACGTAAACAATAACAGCGACCCGGTAAATAGTACAGCTTACGAGTAGCTGTTGACAAAAGTTCGAGACAAATTAGAATTAGAATCTTGTCGTTTTCTTTCTCGCGGTTCAAGAAATTATATTACTTGAAAATTTTTAAAGACGAAAATTATAATTTTTTTTTTTGTGTAGTCGAGACGGTCGTAAGAAAATTGAATTTTCTTTTAAATGCAAAAATTTAAAAATCGTTTGTTAAATGAAAATTTCACCGACAAAAATTTGAGTTTTTTTTAGAAAACCAAAAATTAGAATTTTGGTTACACATCAAGAAGTTTAAAAAATTTTTTTTTTAGTTTAAAAAAAAAAAAAATTAGAAATAAAATTTTGAACCGAATGAATTTAGCCGAAAATTCGTTTCTCATTCGGTTATGGTAAGCTTTAAATTCCAGTACGCGTATTCACCCGACAAGACGAAAAGTCGCACCGCTCGATTACGCCGGGATGTAAACAAACCGGGCAGGCGACTTTGCAGGCAGAAAGCAGTAACGAGAGAGTAACTTCGGGGTATCGCGAGACAAAAATTAAATGCAAAATTTTTCGTCAAATTATATTTTTTCTTTTACAATCCGAATATTTAGCTTGATGGATTCTGGAAGCTAAAAATAATTTTTTTTTGTGTGCGCGTTTTAAAAATTTAAAGCAGAACTTAGATAAAAGTTGCGGTAATTTTAAAAATTTCACGATTTTTCCCCAAAATTCGACATACGCAATAAGAAAATAAATGCGTAAATTATTATCTAGTTTCGCAACTAAAAATAAATGCTTAATAAAAGCGTAAATTATCGTCAGGCACGCAGAAGGCGTAAAGTTTCGAATATTTCGAAAATTCGATGCGAACATTAACTTTCAAAGAGAAAGTTAATCTCGAAGTTTCGCACGTAAACAAAATAAGCAAATCTAGACGATAAGTAGGAAAATCGCGCCGATCGAAATAATATTTCGAAGACGAGAGTGCGAGACGGCTGAACAGAAGATTTTCAGCGTAACACCGAATGTATCGGTCGAGCGTCGACCGCTCGAGTAGAGAGTCAGAAATCGGACTCGCAACAGCTCTCGGGACGTAAACAGAGCATCGCCGAATTTAAGTAAAATCTTCGAAACTAATAGCTCGAAAGAATTCATAATTAGGGAAACGGCAGTAGAAAAAAATTTTCAGGCCCAAATTTAAAAAATTTAAAAAGTACGGCTTAAATTGTAATTTTTTTAAAATACTAAAATTTACGTTTACTAAAGAAATCACTGTAAAAATATTTTAATTATTATTTTAACATTATCAAACTTTTTATGTATTATATATTATGCTGTACTAATTTTTGATAATTTGATAAAAGAATTTACGTCCTCACCAGGGATGCCACTCATTCTCTCAGATGTACTGGGACCATCTATGGAGCACCTGCCTAATTCCATGCGACCTCCAGAATTTATATTTCGTCGTGGAAGGTGGATCAACCAATAAAGAATGGTTGTCAAGGACTGATTGCCAATTATTAACTAACCTTACTTCCCTTCCTATTCGGGTTGCAAGGATTCTACGAAACCGGGTACTTTTTCTACATGGACCTTTGAGCCGGATGGCGTCGGTCCAAGAACAAAAGAAAGGTACGTCCCAGTGCAAACGAATCTAGGTCAGATTCACTGAGAGCACGCTAAATTGCTTCTCAATTTACAAAACGAGTAGCCAATCTCGTCAACGAAATACTCGAAAACTGCATCGAGTATTAGGCGAGCGAAACGGCCGCCATTTTGAAGAAGTGGTTTTGCGGCCAGAGATCCAGCCGCACTCAACGAATCAAGCGCCGAAGAAACAAAGGCATCTCGAGTCGCTAGAGCGCCGAAGAAACAAAGGCATCTCGAGTCGAGAGAAGCCATCGTGAGACGACGATACCTGCGCAAGCCGGGCTTGGTACGAGCACGTGGAATCCACGCCGACAGTTCCTCGGATCTTGCAACGGAAAAAGGAGCCACAGCGCGACATGTTTGGGGAAGCCGCTACATACACCATCACCTGGCAGTGACGACTGTTCGAGCGTTCGAACGTCCCCGTCTGAGTCGCTGCGCTAAGTCAGCGAAGCAAGCAGCGAGGTTAGGATAACCTCTTGAAGCGTGAAGCAAACAACAGTAACGCAAATCGTTTACAATCGTTATTTTGTCGTTTATCTATCGAAAATTCGAAGTTCAACGTGGTTTTTTCTAAACCAACTCAATTTTTATAATTGATTCAATATTAAAAATTGCTTTTCATAATCAAATTGATAGTTTGTAAAATCCAAGGGAAAATAGATATTAGCGCAAAAAGGATAAATCCCTTTGAAAAAAAAGGAATCGAATTTGTTGTGTAAATCCTTATCTATTTGAATTTACAGTTTTGGCGACGGATTAAGGCTGTATGGGTGTGTTTTCAATGTGTGTTGATTGGTTTCTCCTGATGCTCGCATCCAACTGCATTACATAGCAAGTACCAAGCTACGCTGCAGTCCTCTTCGTGATTTCCAGAGCTGTCCGTAGACGGGTCGTCTGAAGGCACTACACCCTCTTGACGCACGAGATTATGCGTTAATGACTATTCCAGTAAGTTGCGATGCGTATGTTCGAATGTGCTTGTATGGAATAAGGTAATTGTTAAGCATAGCTCGAACAGAGTTTAGTAAAGCGTGCAGATGCAACATTCATGGACATTTAATCCTCCCAGTGCACCTCACTTTGGGGGCCTCTAGGAGGCTGCTGTCCGGTCTCTAAAACATCACTTGCGTAGGGTCGTCGGCGAGCAAGTGCTCACATTCTCTGAATTGTCTACGTTATTGTGCCGCATCGAAGCCTGTCTAAATTCGTGACCTTTAACTAAAATGACCGATGATCCATCCGATCTAGAATTTTTGTCACCAGCGCATTTTTTAATGCAACGGTCTTCGTTTTCGGTGCCAGAACCGAATTATACTGAACAAATTATACCGTGCGGTAAACAATGGCAGCTAGTGTCTCAGATGACCCAGCACTTTTGGACGAAATGGCACGATGAATACCTCACAGCCTTGCAGTCCAGAAGTAAATGGCTGCAGCCTCAACGTTCCCGGGAAAAGGGTGATGTTGTCTTAATAAAAAACGAGATCACTCCACCAGGGAAGTGGTTGTTAGGGCAAATAACCGAGCTACACCCCGGAAGCGATGATCTAGTCCGCGTAGTCGATATTCGAACGGCCTCTGGGAATCTGCAGCGTCCAATTGTCAAGCTAATACCATTGTTAAAACCCAATTAAACGTAGGTTAATATTATTGTAAGTTAGTAAGATAAGTGAAAACTATTATGTTCGTCTTTGACGAAGGTGGGTGGAATATTCGCGACCGCTCCAGCGAATGAAAATTGTAAGCGCGATTGTTACTTTATCACGAAAGTTGTATGCGCGGCGAGCTTCGAAATATTGTCTAAACCAAGGTCACGCATCCCAGAATGCGCGGATCGCGTGATTTTGGAGCGACCAATCAGCGCGAGAGTTGCGACCAGCAAGCAGACTTGCCGCTTCCTCGTTCTCTCAGATGTTCTGGGACCATCTATGGAGCACCTGCCTAATTCCACGCGACCTCCAGAAATTATATTTCGTCGTGGAAGGTGCATCAACCAATAAAGAATTGTTGTCAAAGACTGATTGCCATTTATTAACTAACCTTATTTCCCTTCCTATTCGGGTTGCAAGGATTCTACGAAACCGGCTACTTTTTCTACAATTTTGAAATTTCAAATAGTGTGCTCATCGTGTTTCAGTCGTGTCGCCACAGTCGCCATATACTGTGCATTTTGTCAGCTGATCGCTTTTTAGTCCTAATGTTTCGCCTCAAGCGTGCGTTGAAGATAACCATGTTTGTTTATTCATTGAAGCAAAGTGTACAATCATTTAATATCTTCAAAGAAAACACTCCTGGACACAGTGCTACTATTTCAAAGCAGGTAAATTTTAAAGTTCCATTATCATTTAAAGCTGTCAAGCTAAAAGGAACTTTCATTTTTCTGTTTCAGAACCTCGTTAGCCATCATCAGGCTTTACTTTTTGGTATTTTTTGATACATTGTTGAGTTTTAAATGTTATAAAAAATGTGTAATTTTTAAGTGCTGTTATAGCTTTGTACTTTCCAGCAGTGTGGCAGGATTACTTCATTTACAGAGATTATACTGGCTTGCACATCGTGCACCTGGACTACACAAGCTTGCTTTTATTGAAGAGGGAAGTATTATTAAGTTTTTGATTTAGTAATGATGCTGATACTACTCGAGTAATGATAATACAAATTTTTAATAGTAGTTCGACAAAGAGGTGCTTTAATTGCCTAGAGGAATCCTTTTCTTTTTGACAATGAAGTGCGAACATCTTTAGTCATCTTTAAGTTTTCAAGACAAGTGGTAATTATAGTTTAAAAAGTGAGTGTTGTGGCGAGTGTGATGTTTTCAGAATAACATAACCAATTCTTTTATTAGTGTTTTCTGAAAACTTTGGTGTTTAGGAGTTTGGCGTAAAATGTAGACTGATCGATAGATCAATTGTCATCCAACAGGTCTCAAAATTTTTGTTTTCTATCTCCTTCTGTCTTGATGCTAATTTAATATTTAAATGTTTGGCTTAGTATTTTTAAATTAAGAAAAATTGAGAAAATGAAGAAAATTTGTTAAAATTCTACCAAAATTTATCAGTTTTTCTTAATTTAAAAATACTAAACCAAAAAAATTTAACAAAAAATTAGCATCAAGGCAGAAAGAGATAAAAAGCAAAGATTTTAAGCCCTCTTAGATGACAATTCATTCTTCGGTTCATTCTGACGTTTACGCAAAAGCAAATCATTTAAAATAGCAATATCTATAGATCAAATGGGCCTACAGAGTACAGTTTGGGCCCATTTGATCAAAATGTACTATATTTTTGATAGATATTTTAAAAATAAATCATAATCATACAAATTTTTTTTTTCAGGTCTTTTTGTACGAGGGAAAAATCAGTATATGACCCCCTTAAACCCCCTTAAATATCTTTTGTGTTTACCTCTCAGCTAATCTTCTGTCTCTCTACTGAAAATGCAGTAGTTCTATTTTATCGATCGATGTATATTCAGTAGAGAAAGAGAGACAGAAGGAGATCAACTGACAGGTGAAAATACAATATGTTTAACCAGACTGTGAAGTATTCATGCTAATAACTTGTGCATTAAAGTAGTTATAGATATCTTTAGAAGAGAAAGATAAGAGACAGGCAAGATCAACAATTATTAGATAAGTATTAGTTTTCTTAATTATGCAGCTTTCTTGTATATTTTTTGTAAAAAAAAATTAGTTATTTTTTCAATCATCATTATTTAGAAAAAGAATTGATTCTTTGTTATTAATTATATGTTGCAGAGCTGCTGGTACCTGATACCAAATAAATAAATTTAACGGCTGGCCTGCAATACTCAGCTGCAAGAGTGAGTATTAGCATTTACCTCTCTAGCTTCAGAACTTCTTAATGTTCTGAATTTTGCAGTGGACTCTCTTGACATATAGGTATATTTAAAAGATGTTAGGAAAAAGCTAGGACTATGAAGTCGCTTTATCCAACTAGAAGCAGTATAGGATCAGTTTACGCAATAGGACTTGCTAAAAATTTACCTGTTGACATCCGCTACATGAAAGGTAATATTTTAAATAAATTTATATGTAATGATTGATATGTACTCAGTAATATTATTAAAATTAACACACAATGGATTTTTAACAAAATTAATTTTTTTTTTTTTTCTAAATAAAACATAGGTACATAGGCCTTCAGATAAAAATGAAGGGCCTATGAGAATAAATTGAATGCACCGGTCTTCATATTTAGAGTGAAGGGAACATTCTGTGGAATTTCAGCAAAATTGGTGTTCCGGGAGTATGACACTCTCCTGGTTAGATGTAAGAACAAGTTACGCACTGAAAAAATGAAATTACAATACTTATTGATAGATATTCTAACTGCTTTCTTTTTCTGCCTTTTTTCCTTTTATAAAATGTACGTGTTTTGTCCCAGTTGGACAGGGGTAATCACATAACTTGCATATATGCCTGGTACAATTCTTTCTGGTGTTATTCAGTGTGCCGAAGGTACCATTTACTTTTGTTTTACTACTATTGTTATCAGATTTGAATAACCACAAATTTAAGATTTTGTCAGCTGTTCTAGTGATGTTGTCTGTAACTTTTATCTTCCTGTTTTGGATTTTTCTCCAGTTGTAAGCCGACATACCTCGATGAGGTCGATTATAATTTTGGTTGCATTTCCCATTTGCACATATATAAGTACGAATATCAAGTGACAATTGATCAAGTGTTGTCGGTTTATCCTCATGGACTTTGTAACGGTTCACTTCGAACCGTACTTTAATTTAAATGTAAAATAGGCTAAAGAGCCAATATTTGAGCAGCCTGTGTGAAACCCAGGAACAGAGACTCAGGCGGGCAGGCTATATGAATAGCCTTGCCCTTAGAAATACCTAACACCGGAGGAAAAGCACAGAAGAAGCAGGCTTTGTGCAGCCGTACATAGCCTATCATTAACAAACTAGGTACGCGAGGCTCTTGCTAGCCTTTACAGTGGTCGGTCCTAAAACAAAATAGCTAAGAACACACTACACTACACAGTACTGGCGATGGCCCCTGATCCTGATGAAGAAGACGAACTGCCTCCTCTACCTCTGGATATTGACTGGTGGTAAACCCTTGCCTGGCTTATCCCCCTCCGAGCCTACTCGAGCCTTGTGGCGGTGACCCCGTGGAAGAAAGAAGCAACTGAAATTTCTTGAAAAAAGGATTAGAGTTTAGAACAACGCTTACCTGGTGATGGAAGAAAGCCAGCCAAATATTGCAGAACAAGAACAGCTGATGTAAAAGAGGTCCAGATCCATAACGATGACAACAAAATGAAACTTCTGCTCCTGGATGGTTGCTGCCTTCTCTGACACTTCAGGCTATGGAATATTCAGTCCCTGCTGTCACATTGGAGCCTCCGGTGAAAGCTCAAACTGGAGCAGAATAATAAGTTTGAGGTTAACCTTATACTTGATAATACCTTTGACTCCAGGGTATCGACGTGGAAGATCGCTGCAGGACATCAACGGCTGCAGCTTAAAATCCATCTCTCTCCTTTTCACTGGACGACGCACCAAGTGTGTTGCTCGCCGGGGTCGTCACCGATGGGCTAATCATTACACGGCACGAGGGGCGCGCAGTGTGCTACTACGGTGATAGTGTGTGAGTGAGCCGAGGAGACGCCACCGGTATGTGATAGCCAGGAGCAGAGTGCGGTCATCTTGTACAGGAACACACTCTGTTCCTGGCCTTCGCGCTATCGACACGAACCCAGCATTCGGTCTCAATTTGTAATTCGTTTTTTATAATTTGCTAATAGATCGTAATTCGGTAATTGATCGAAAAATTTTGTAAAACGACCAAAAAGCAGCCAACTGCAAGCACCAGGATTCGTCGAACCAGGTAATATCTCGTGTCATTTTGGCACGCTCGCGATTAATAGAACTCGCACCCAGTAACGAGTCTCGCGGTCGGGGTTAGTTAGTTAGTATAAAATAAAATTCGTGCTGCCAAAAGAGCAGCTGGCGCCCTGTAAAATTCATGTGTATCTTAGTAGAATAAATAGAATCAGTGTTTCATTTAATAATGTACGATCTGATCAACGTTAAATTTTTACCCTCTTTATCTATAATTTTTTTATCTTTTTCACACTACCCATGAGGTAGATAAATGGCGCGTTTTTTTAAGAGGTATCCACTCCACCACAAAGTGTGTGATTCTAAATTGTTACTGGTGTAGTGAATAGAGCGTCAAACTCTTAACAAGGTGATCCGGGTTCGGAACTGGACCGTGAAAATGGAGATTTAATCAAATAAAGCAGTTTTTTCGTATTTTTTTCAATTAATTTGGCTTATATCCGTTACGACTGTATCTTTATTAAAATTTTTTTAAGGTCACTATTTTTTAACAATAATTTTAGGTACATCGATTTCCGTATCGATTTCACGGTGATTTATTACCCACACTACATTTTCTGCCAGATTTCATAACAAATCTATACGAAATCTGTACAGATTTCACTGTGATTACCGTTGGGATTTCAAAGTAATTTCCATATGAACTTCAGTATGGAAATTTTCAACAGGGGCTTTAACTGCATCTCCACATTTAATTATTTTTATTCCATTTTTTTTTTTTTTTTTTAATATATTGTAAAAAACGTTCGATTTTTTATTAAAAGTACTGATCACTGGATCAATTATAGTATTTGTTACTTGCGGCATTAAAAACTTAATAGATTTATATATTTAAACTCTATAAATAATATTTAATTTAGTTTTATTTCTTAATTAACTTTCATAATCACATACTTATATAGTATTATATTCTTTTAGATAAGTTTTCAATGGAAGATTCTGATTTCAAATTGAAAATTCAACTTGTTGAAGTGACTCAACAATATAATGAAACTGATAAGTGTGAGTTATTACAAGAAGATACTGCAAACGCAGAACAGGAGAAAAGTTTAAAAAACAGTCAAAGCATTGTATCTACGATGACGTTGCAATCAGAAAGTAATAAAGTGATATCGAAATTTGAAGAGGAAAAAGAAAATGAAGGAAAAATTTCTGATGAAGATGATTTAAGTAAAGAAAAATCCGATATCGAAGAAAAACCTTTAAATAGTTCTTCGTCGAGTACTTCTTCTGATGAAGAATCAGATGCAAGTTCTGAAGATAAGACTGAATCTTCTAATTTAAATTTTACACAATCATCTGCAACGTCGATTATGGAAAAACAAAAATGTGAAGAGAGCAGAAGTGAAGACGTAACGGATGATAGTGATATTGAAGATGACTTAATATCAGCTATTAATTATAATACCATCACTTCACTAGCTGCACTTAAGGACATGTTGCAATCATCAGGAGAAAATTCTGATGGAGTTGACAGTTTTTTTCATCATTACTTTTTGTCGCACGTAAATCGCTTGCCGTCCAGGAATCAAACTCACAGTCCTTACCCATGGGGAAGACGTTTATCTGAATGTCGGGAAGAAGATGAATATGAAACAGAAGAAGGTAAATATCTTTTAATTTTTATTAAAATGTAATTATTCTGTAACGTTCACCCCTGTCCGATAGTTTCAGTTTCCTCCAGTACACCCCTGTCGAGCGGAATTGATACTTATATTCTAAGGTGAAATGAATACTAATGGTATATGTATGGCCCATTCCACGTCAATCGGGCCACCCCTACGGCCAAAAATTGAAGAGCTCAAAAAAAACGTTTGAGGGCTCAAATTATTCGTACTCATGTACTCTTTTGAAGCATTTTAATCTTACAACGTACAGATTGAAATGCTTGTAAAAATTAAAAAAAAAAACAATCACGTTGGACTGTTTTTGACTCAAATTGTAGCTACTATACACTCTTTAAAAGATCACATGGTATGTTACCAAAATCCAACATGGCAGATCCAATATGGCGACTAATATGTCGATAAGGTAGATGAATATTGAAAAATCAACCGATTTGGACCAAATTTAGTATATGTGGGTTTTTGGGGTCGTTGATTACGAATCCGATGTCAGATCTGGAATACTTAAGATGGCGGATCAAAAATGGCGGACCATTTTTTGAAAATCAACTAATTTGCACCCCATTTGGTACACGGCGGTTTTTGGAGACGCTGATCCCTAATCCAAGATCATATCTGCAAAATTCACGATGAATCCAACATAGCGGACGATTTTTTGGAAATAAATCGATTTGCACCAAATTTGGTATACGGGGGTTTGTACGATTGCTTATTACGAATCTGAGGTCAAATTTTTAAAATTCAAGACAGCGGATCCAAGATAGTGGATTGGGTTACTGATTTTTCGCCATATTGGGTCTACCGTCTTGAATTTTAAAAATCTGACCTCAGATTCGTTATCAGCAACCACAAAAAGCCCCAAATACAAAACTTGGTCCAAATCGGTTGATTTTTCAATATTCATCTACCTTATCGACATATTAGCCGCCATATTGGTACCGCCATCTTGAAATTTTTTTATGCGTCACGTTGTATTCAAAAGAGTACATGAATACAAACAATTAGAGCCCTCAAACGTTTTTATTGAGCTCTTCAATTTTTTGCCGTAGGGGTGGCCCGATTGACGTGAAATGGGCCATATATACACCGTGCCAGAGAGTATCCATACAGCCACTTTTTTTCACAGCCATCCGAGATATCATTATAAAAATTCACTCTTAAGGGTTTTGAAGGTCAAGGAATTCAATGGTGATATTTATTTTCACGCAAGAGCCATAATGCAAAAAATAAAAAATTTAATTTTTCTAATCACTGGT
>JAWWML010034913.1:0-10421 GCA_035047165.1 Ormyrus rosae
CCGAAAAAAATGAGTTTTCTAGGATGAACGATTACGGAAGTAAAAAAACTTTAAATTACTTGAAATTTTGGGAAAAGATAGATCTTTTACATCTTCAGAGCTGTATAGTTTATCTGCTTATGAAACTTATTAAATATTTGCACAAAGTTTCCATTCGCCGACACAATTGTATGGCACATTCGAGATCTTTGTAAGTTTGTACAAACACTAGACGAACTTCGCGTTTGGGACCAAAAAACAAACTCCTATCCTAAAACCCGTTAAAATTTTAAGCATGGCTGCCACACGAAAGATATTATAGCGACCAATTTTTGGACGAACCAAAATATAGCAAAAGGTAAAACAAAAACTTTCGAAACGAATTTTAATTTAAATCTTATCTCTTAATTACAAAATTAAAAAAAAAAAAATTAAATAAAAAACGAAATGAAATGTATTTTTATTCAAGCTTGCGTGAAATCAAGTTTTGTTCATGGAGTTTCAAAAATTCTGCTTTTTTTAGGACTTTAAATATTTAAATATTCCAATAACAAAATTTATATTTAAATTTTGTTAACTTTCATTAAATTCTAAAATGAGCATATACAAATAAAATAATAATAAAAACGAGATAATAATGGAACAATAAATTAGTTAGGAGGAAGCTAACTGCCAATGACTTGGCAGCGGTTTTTTATATTATTGTGAAGTTTGTTTATAATATTATTTATTTATTATTATATAATAAAATTTATGCAGCGAAGAAAATGCAGTTGAGTACCTTAATGTACCTGCGGTCGCGCAATAATTTATAAAATGATTTTCATGAATCTATGAAAAAAATGAAGAATTTTAAAGTACTAAATATTAGTTCTTTGTACGTAGACTAACATCCATTTATTTTTTTTTACAATTTTTTAATTTTAAACAATTGAAAATAGCTTTTCAACAAATTAAATTCACAATTATTGGCAAAATTTTCAACTTTGAAGCACTGGGAACAATTTATTCGTTATTTTTTAATAATAACTTTTATTGTGATCGATAGTACAATGTTTTTTCTTCAAAATAAGAGTTTGAAAGTCTCATTATCTTGAATAGAAAAAAAATGACAAAAAAAGTAAGCGAAAAAGCGTAAAAGCGCACTTTTTTGCATTAAATTTGTAATAACTTCGGTTATAATTAACTTTTTTCAATTTTTAAAAAACAGATGGATTGCTTGTTAAATAAGAAATCATTTGACATGTCTCGCATGCCAATATCTTTTATAGTTCTTTCAGGAGAACGGTTTAAACAATTAAATTGTTTATAACAATTTCCCTGATCATTTTTTGAACTTCCACCCTCGAAATTCGTCTTCAGGAGGAAAAAATACATAAAAAAACACTTGGGTGGAGTCGTGAACTTCCATCGGCTACAAAATCCCTTCTGCTCCCGGACTGTGAGGCTGGCCGGGCTGTGCCATTTTTACGTACGGCTACATAAAAACCCCTGCCATTTTTTACCTAATCAATATTTTTATCTGAAACTTTCCAGAAAATTTCTTTGATAAATAAGGAACAACTTTGTCGGGACAAGTTTTTTCAACTCAAAAGTTCCCTCGACTCTTTTTTAATCTGAAGTTAGTCCTAAAAAATTACGAAATATTTTTTTCAAAAAATCACAAAGCAGTCCTAAATTAGAATGAAGACTTTTAAATCGATTACTCAAACGAGGAAAGAGTTAAAGAATAACGTGCTAAATTTTTGTTAAAAAATATTCAGTAGTTTTTTCATTTTCGCGTGTTGAAGACAAAACCTTATTGTTATTCAGGTTAGTAAAAAAATGACATTTTTAATAGATAACATAAAAATTCAATGGAAAGATTATAGATAAAAAGATGCGCAGTAAAATTCTGTAGAGGTTGGTATCAATCAGTTTTGAATTTGAGAAATTTTGAAAATGTTCCCGGTTTTAGCCTTCGGCAATCTTCAGCTGGACTAAACCGTGCGCTGCCGCTCACTAAAGCGGTTCTTGCAGCATCCTCCTCAATTAATTTAATTAGCCTGTACAAAATAGACGCTAAAATCTCAAGTTTGAATTTTTAAGATTATTTAAAATTTGCTCCTCTATCTATGGGTATATTTTTTTTATGCTTGTTTGTATCCATTTGATAAATCTTTTCAGAACATCCTAATAAATAATACAAGTCCCAATATAGTTCCTTGTGGTACGTTGCTAGTCACAGCTTCATATTTACAGACCTTAACCTTAACCTTTGTAGGATGGAAAATCCACTATAGTGACTCAAAAATAAAAGTAACTTAGAATTGCTTTAATAACAATATTTAAGGTTTTTTTGTGCTTTCTAGCTGGGAAAAAGTACAATTATTCAAATTTGAGTAAAATTACATTATATTATATTATTTCAATAATTTTTTAAATTATCTGCCATCTTGAATTTCAAAAACATAGTAAACCATGATAAATTATCTCTAATTCAAGAATTGTATAGTTTGTCTAGTAAAATACTGCGATTGACTGTATTGAAAGCTTTTGCTGAATCTAGGAAAGTTATCGTATTGTTTGAATCAAGTTCATTTTATAAAATATCGATTTATGTAATGCAATGCATCTGTTGTACTTTTATTTTTCCAAAATCCAAATAGATTTTTTAAAATTATGTCACATTTATTAATGAAATCAAGCTTCGTTTGATATTAATAATTGGTCTATACTTTTTAGGACTATGCCTATCATTAGCTCTATATATCGGTATCACTTCCGCTTTTTTTAAGGCTGCAAGCCAGATAGCTATTTGAATACATACACGGAGAAAAATCCCTAGTAAAATTTACCAAAATTTAAGCAAAATTTGCTTAAAGTTTGCTTAAAGCAAACACGTTAAATAAAATTTACTCAGTTTTGTAAGTAAATTTTACCGAATCCAAGACGCTATTTTTCTTTCTGTCCCTCTCGTATGTACAGTGGCTTACTTAATAAATCAAGTAAGTTTTACTTAAGTCAGAATCAGTACCTTTTACTTCAACCTTTTAAGTAAATTTCACTAGCTATTTTTCTTCGTGTAAGCATATTATGTGAATTAGAAGATCTGTTATGCGTTGCTTAAGATTTTTAAGGTTTTTGAACTGATATTATCTACTCCTTCATTTTTGTTCTCCGTTTCCTTTATTAAATTCACAATTTGCTGGTTTTCTGTTGGCAATAAGAAAATACTGTTTTGGTTTATTGTTAGAAGTTTTATTTTTTCGTTTATTGGTGTTTGAATTTTATCATTTAATTTTTTCCTACGCTGCAAGAGTTCATTTTATCTGCTATTTTAATTAGATTACTAATTTTTTGATTAGTAATGGTCTATTGTATAGTTTATGTACTTATTCTTATTGTGGTGTTACCCATTTTTTTTAATTATTATTTTCCAAGTATTTTTTTATTCGTTCTATTCAATTTTATTTGATCTTTATCATATAATTCTTTAGTTTTGTTTATGATTCTATACAATAACTTAGTATACCGTCATAACATTCTTTAGTTATTTTATTTTGCTATTCATAATTTGTATAGTCTTTTTTTGGTTTTACAAGGTATCATTATAGCGAAAAAGAAGTAATTTCTCAATCTTAGATTCTAAAATTTTACAAATCTTCCCAGTATTACCAGAAACAGAGTCATATAATTTTACCTTAGGAACTTGTCAGTTCAAATAAGCAATATCTTATTATACTGAACGAATTGAAAAAGATATTTTGCTTCTACTAGTGATAATTGTAGACTTTTAGTGAGTTCTGATTCGGTTCAGTACTTTTGAAAACTTGTTTTTCAAATAATTTGGAAGTTTCACAGTTTAAGTTCAAGAACGAAATACTATATTTTTTACAAAATTTTTCAATATTTTTTTGTGATTATTTCTATAAAATTTTTTATAATCTAGTTATCGCATAACAGATAAAGGAAATATTGTTTTAAAAAATAAGGAAGTGTAATTGATATAAAGTTAGAAATTTATTGTGAAAACTTTATTTTATTTTACGCTTCTATATGATTTGTATTGTATAATATGTGTGTGTGTTTGCTTGTGTGTGAGAGAGAGAGAGAGAGAATAGGTTTAATGAGATTTTAGGATCGGTGAACGTGTCGGGCATGTAAAAGATTACACTGACGTGTGTGGTCGAAATAAACGCCCAACGCACTGTTAGCCACGATGGGTAAATAAGTTTTACCAAAAAAATTTTTTAATAAATATTTCCTTTAATGTAAGCTCTACCATTTATCATAAGGTCCTATATGTATAATTTGTTAGCTAAAAATGCAAAAGTAAAATTAGTTGCTTGAAGACAAATTACTCGGTTCAATAAAAGTTTTTTTCGCTACTTCTTCACTTTCTTGCTATATTTTTGAACATACACTTCATTCCTAAGTCAATGCAAGTTCAATTGCTCTATTAAATGGGGAATTCTTAAATTATTTAATGTACATTGATAAGCTGTGAGCATACTTTGAATATTGAAAAAATTTTTATATCGATTAAAAAAATATAAGAATTTGAAAATTTCCCGGTTCCTAAATTATAAGGTGTATGATGCTTTTTAAGCTAAATAATACAATTTTGTATCTTTAATTTTAGAATCTAATGTATTTTGTTAGTAAAGATAAAGACAAAGCAGATAATCAAAGAAAATATATTAATAAAACATAATCCAATTTTGCGAATTAAATTAAAAAATTTTATGGAAAAATTATTCCTATAAAATTTTCTCAGAAAGTAATGTTATGAGTTGATACGCAATTATGGCGGTAGGTAGACTAAGATAGAAACGACGGAGTAGACAGAAGAGAAACAGAAAGACAGAAAGGATAAAGAGAGAGAAGAAGAAAGACAGGATTGCAGTTTACCATTAATGACTCGGGATAATAATATATTAGGACTCGACGAGTCGTGCCTCCTGCTGTTGGAGCGGTGGACTTGAAAGACTTGCTCGAACAGCGGGATGTCCTCGGCCTTAGAGACCACATCTTTACACCCCACTCTTCTTCGTGCTCTCTCTCTCTCTCTGTCTCTCTCTCTCTCCCTCTCTCTCTCTCTCTCTCTCTCTCTCTCGTCTCTCTTCTATATCTTTTACTTTCCCTCTCTCTAACTTCCAGTTTTTTCGTCTCTTTATCTTTTAATTGTTTTCCTTTAAACCCTCAGATTCATCTTACTCAAAAAGATATAGAATTCAATTGTATTATTTTTTTCGATTTTTATAAATCTACGGATAGCTCTAACATTTCTTGGCTTTAGTTTTAATCAGCCACTAAAGAGGCTTTTCAGTGGCTTTAAAGTTAAAAACATTAAATTACAAAATCTTTATACTTTTTAAAATGTTGAATATTCTTTTCAGACACTTTATCGCAAGTTTATTTTATATTAATTAATTTGTTTTATTTTGCAATCATTATATAATTTATTTTTCTTTTCTTTAATATTTTGAAAAATTAATCTTTCAATGTAATATTCGTAAATACCCCAGAAGATACTTTGACAGGTTGTAAGATTAAATTGTAGCATCTCTTTATTTGGTTCAAATGTTACTGGATCGCACCTATCTTTCATTAAGGAGAATGTCCATATCTCATATAAATATTCTCTAGCAATTATTGAAACTTGGATAAACGTCGAAAGATTTACAAAACATTTATTGTCATTTTTATTCTGAACCAAAAATTAATTTCGGGAAAATGGAGGAAAAAGGTTTTAGTTTTCTGATAATTTCAATATTTTGATTGTTATAACCAAATTATTAACAAAAAAACGTAAAGTTTTAAAAGTATATAGGAGTAAAAAATTCGAAATTTTCATTTTTTTTTTTGCAAATTTAACGTCAGATTTCTACTCAGCCACCTCAAAAAATCTTAACACCATAGGTTTAGGAATAATATCGTTTAGTTTAATTGCGCGACTCAAAGGGTTAACGAACTGAGGGCTGCTTGGCATTAATTTATCTTTTTAATTTTTTAAATATTGATTATTATTAATATTAGTTAATATATTATTATCTTAAATACGGGAATTCCAATATATACTCAGCAAATTACTTTTCACAAATACATTTAAGATGTAAGAGATACATCATTTCTTTTCATAAAGCGCAAACGCATCAAATGTTCTCTAAAAAAAAATTAAAGTATAATTAGTTTATTATTAATCAATTTTAAAAATATAAAAAGTTCTATAAAAAATTCTATTGATGTGGAATATTTTTATCATCATAAAAGAATGTTTTAACTATAAAAGAATGGATATTTTTCTAATTTTTTTCAGTTATTTCTTTATAACAATGTAATTTTTACTAATATTTATTAGACACGAATACTATTAAATGAAAGTACTTATTAAAATTAAATTATTGGAGATTATTTAATTTAAGGGGATTATACTTTATTCAAAACATAGAAAAAAATTTTCATGCACAAATTTAAAAAATTCTTAAAAGATTTAAGTTTACTAAAAAAAAAATCATTGTAAAAATAGTTTAATTATTATTTTAACATTATCAAACATTTTTCTATTATCCTTTATTGATTTTCAATACTTTAAAAAAAGAATTTCAATTTTGTAACTTTGAATATAGTGCGCTCATCGCGCTTCAGTCGTGTTGCCGCAGACTGCCCGATTTGTCAGCTGATCGCTATTTAGTTCTAATGTTTTTCCTCAATCGTGTGTTGAGGTTAACCATGTTTGTTTATTCTTTGAAATAGTAGCATTGTGACCAGGAGTAGTTTCTTTGAATACATTAAATGATTTTACACTTTGCTTCAAAGAATAAACAATATAGTTAACCTCAGCGCACACTTAAGACAAAACATTAGGACTAAAAAGCGATCAGCTGACAAAACGCACAGCCTGCAGCGACTGTGGCGACACGACTGAAGCGCGATCAGCACGCTGAATTCAAAATTTCAAAATTGAAATTCTTTTATCAAATTAACCAAAATTAGTAAAGCATGATAGAAAAATGTTTGATAATATTAAAATCATAATTAAACTATTTTTACAGTGATTTATTTAACAAATGTTAAATTTAATATTTTTAGAAACTTACATTTTAAACCGTAACTTTAAAAATTTTTTTAATTTGTGCCTAAAATTTTGGATAAAGTATAGAATTAAAAAATCAAATAAAAAAAATTGATTTTTTGAAATTTTTTCGGTATATAAACCCCTTAACAAATTTATATTAAACATCTTTAATTAAATTAGTTTTATTAAATTTGATTAGTAACTAATCATTGTTATCTAAATGTTAGATATCATAACGGTACAAGAATAGAAATGGAAATGCGGAATAAAAATTGATCTACCCCAATAAGAAGTGAGTGCCTTAACCCTTTGAAGTACAAATTTTTCTATTGGAATCTGCAACCAGATTTTTTATTTTTAAAATCTAAGATGGCGAATTCAAAATGGCGGATGAAAACATTTTTAGATTTTGAAAAATGAAAATTCTAATTGCAGATTCGTATTCAGCAACCTCGAAAACCCTTAGGTATGAGTTCTCATGAAACGTTTTAGGTATCAGAAAAGCCTAAAGCCACCTATAAATAACAACAATTAAGTTTTATGAACAATAATAGCCAGTAAAAAAGGTGGTACAACGTATGTGTTACCGTGATGCAAAGAGTTAACGCAGTCACACACATTAACGCTGCACTGTTTACAAGTGCTCTAATTGTAATGACAACTGAAGCTAATAAGTGGGATTAGCCTTTTTCCAAATCCTCGCCTATTATTTTTTGTTATATATTATTTTTTTTGGAACCGAAATATGATCAAGAGCGCTAGATCAATTTCATAAACATTCCGAAACATCGATTTCGTAAGCATTGCTTAGGGCGCGAGTTTGAGTCTTCACCAGGTCAGAACTTTCGGGAGTAGTTAAAAAACATACCTGCCTGAAACTTTGAAGAAGAATCATTCCAAGTTTAAAAAAAATAGTACAGACAATGAAATATAGGAGCCTGCTGACTAGATAATGTTTTTTATAACTAGATTTAAAACTTAGCGAGTGTGATTAAAAACATTGGAGCAGTTTCACTTCAGATTCACCAACTCCATTGCAGTGTGACGAAAGTCAAGTTCAAAACATTTCTTTTTTGAGAAGCAGATGTATGTAAATAATTTGTTTTTTAATTAAAATCCAGAATATTACATGGAGAAAAATGTTTCAGTAAAAATTACTATACTGTTCGGTAAAGCAAACAGATTGCCAAAAACCCCAAAAAATTATTATATTTTTAGTAAAATCTACAAAACTTTTAGTAAAATTTACTAAAATTGTTTTTAATGATGTTGAAATTGGATGTGAAAGGGAGTATGTTCATAAGGCTGTACTGTGCTGCGCTGTACCGTGCTGTCCAATTTCCTAATTCCTTTTGCATTGCATCTTCCTATTCATACACGGTTTGTAGCACGATGAATAAGATGCAATGTGAAAGGAATAAGGAAATCAGACAGCACGACACAGCCCAGCACAGTAGAGCCTTATTTACATACTCCCAAAGAGAGATATCAGGTGCCTCTCTCTCGATGGAATCGACAGAAGTACGAGGTAGAAATGAATAAAACACTAACGATTTTAAAATAAAAAATTGATATTATTATAAAAAAGGCCACACAGGGTGGTTGCCAGAAGGCCCAGTACCCGTGGTGTGAAACGCATTCGCGTTCGTACTTTCATATTTTACGCGGATGAGGACTTCCCTTACTCGCAGGTCCAACTCCCGCGGATCGCTCATGCTATCCTTGCGCACCACAATACTCTCTCGCTCACGTTCGCTCGCTACTACAATAATCGTCGAAGACTTACCCTCACACGAGGTTCCGCAGTGATGCACACTTACACACATGCAGCACCCTATGCACTCTTCTCACACACCACAACACTATTCACCGGGGAGTACGATATCTCCGGGCCTTGGCTCACCGGCAGTTTCCGCTGCTTCGGATCCAGAGCTGGTCTGAACGCTTGGAGCAGCGACCTGGAGTCCGCTGATGCCATTGCTGTTCGACGTCGGTGGGCGGATTCAGCGATCCTCTCCTCTCTCTCTCTTTCACACTATTGAGTTACACGGTTGCTTTGCTCGTAGAGCCAACAATGTTCTCTCACTCTTTCTCTCTTTCTCTCTCTAAATATCGCTCTTGTGATACTCGCACTCTTACGAGGTTCGATACTGCACTTAGAGCGGGCCAATACTCTCACAGTGCTTCGCGGATTTGAGAGTGAAGTCTGGCGGATTCTCTAAATCGGCAGAGCGTCTAATACTAATTAGCCGCGTGACGAGCGGCCGAGAAGGTGCCGAAAAACGCCTTACTCTCGGCGCACTTACACTGTCAAACAATCGCTCGCCAGTGCGGCTAAGTGCCCAATATTATTTGTTTTCCATAATACTTATCCGCTCGAGAAAAGCTGACTTTTCCTCAGGTCGGATAGTACGACAAATAATATTTGAGAATATTATTCACCAATGACTTCTGAAGTACCAAGCCATCGTGCGACAAAGTCACAGCGGCCTTGGCACTTCTGTCGTATAAACATAAGTCATACGATCAGGAGTATCTACTGATGTAAATACTCCCAATCTAAATACGACCTACCACCTGGAATGCCGGGGCAGCTCGCAACAGAGTTGCGGTGGCCTTAACATTCCGAAATTGTAAATATTCGAGCAGCCCGTCGCAATATAGGTATACAAACGTTAGTAAATATTACGAGAATAATTTTAAAGGAGCTATAGTAATTTTGTAAAAAATCTTTAAAAACCTTTAGTGCGGCATTTAGGGCCAACGCTTTTTGCTAGTGTAAGTTTTTTTTAATTTATTTTTTTTAGATTAAGAAAAACTGACAAAAATTGACCAATTTTTATTAAAATTTTGAGATTTTTTTAGTTTTTCTTAATTTTAAAATACTAAATCAAAAAAATTGCTCTGGCAAATAGCGTTGACAGTACATGACATAAAAAAAAAAGATTTTAAGCCTTGTTTCGTCTCAATCCATCCAATAGTTCAACCAGGATTTGACGCCAAACTCTTAAAATCTAAAGTTTTCAGGAAATAAAATTTTATTTAACAGTATAACAATTTTTAGAAACTTACACATTTTTCTTTTTGTACTTGAAATTATAGTTCTTCAAGATTTTTGATGATGATTTCTTGATTTCTTGAGTTCTTCTTTAGCCTTATCTCATATATTTATATTATTCACTCCACTCTTGCTACATGGAATAAAAAGCTGTCCTGAAAAATACAAAAAATAGTTTTTTAGCTTGACAGCTTACAAAGTATGGAACTGTAAATCTTACCTCTTCTCCATTGTAAACAACGCATATACTTAACCTTACTCTGTCAAGTGTCAGCTGATGCAGTCTGCTCCTCGGTCGGTAAATTTTTTAATCTTGCCGCCTGA
>JAWWML010034914.1:0-10420 GCA_035047165.1 Ormyrus rosae
TTCAGTTCGACACTGAATTCCAAGATTTTCTGTAACGGTTTTCTGCCTTCTTTCTTTAGTTTTTAACGCGCTTATAGGGTAAGGTGGTGGACGTTACAAAAGTATATTTATTTATAAGAAAACGTACCTAGATATAGAAATTTTTCATATATTTGAGTACTCTCAGTAAATAATTCACAGAAAAAATTAAATAAAGATGAATACATATTTAATTTAAAGAAATTTTATTACTTCTCTACATTTTTTTATTTCACTGCTTTCTGGTGTCTATATTAAATAAATATATCGTCGCACCCTACGAAGACTCTAACACAACCTGCTAACATTTCAGAAAATGTGTATTCAATTGTGAACTGTAAAGTTCAACAAAATAAAGCTACACGTTGTGATAATTGCGTGGTTTACGGATGTTCAACAGCTGCCGAATGCTCCGGCGTCTGTGTATAGTGAAATGTACTTACTACGAGAGGACACCACCTTTGGGTCACAGATTTCCTTGTAACTTCGGGATATGTTTTCTAATGTTAAAATATGAAGAAAGCCGCGTTCATTCGGTCTAACGTTCGATTTTTCAAAAGTTATGAGCTCTTTTACCGAAAATCTAAAAAAAACGATTTTTGTTTAATCACTTATAACTTTTAAACAGTTAATTGTAAAGTACTTTAACTCCCGGCAATTGAAAAGTGAGATCAAATCCTATCGATTAAAAAAAATTTTATCTAAAAATCTTTATTTGTTCCAAAGTTATAGTCAAACAAAGAATAACCGTTAAAATAAACTAAAATTATGCCAATGAACTTTTTATGCTATTTTAATGATCATTCTTCATATCCTAAATTCATTCCAGATATCCTAAAAGCTGTCAAGTTATATTCAGTCGTGGGAAAGATTTCGGCAAATTTCACTATTTATCAAACTGGCTATAAAATAATAAGATGCAGATTCGTTCTGATGGCACGCCGTTACTCTCGTTACCTTCGAAATCGATAACACATTCTCACTGCGAAGTTTGGTTGGCTAATAATTATGCTGGGAAAAGTTGCATCCAGTCAGGTGCAAGATTTCTGTACATATCTGGATTTGTTAATTTTTGTTATAAAATAAGGGGATTCAGATTGATTTTGACGGCATGCCGTCACTCTCGTTACCTTAGAGATCTATCGGAAAAATGGAATAATGTAAATTGATTTAATTGACACATTTAAAATCAATTTTAAAAACAATATTTTCCTTCTACGATCTACATTATACCGATATTGATAATGTTTTTTTAGTTTAATTATTAAATGGTCAATGTTTTTATTTTTATATGTGTCAGTATGTTTAAAACTGGATTAGTTAATTGGACTAAGCGTTTAATTACGTTTATCGACTTCTAAAAATAACTTTATTACATGTTAAAACGTATGTAGTCTGTATGATTTCTTTTCCTGGTACGTAGGAAATGAATTTGGTGAGTGGAAAATTTGGTCTCAAGATGAATCTCAACATGAGACAACTTATGTTTTGAATAAATGTGTTTAATATTCACAAGCTTATTATTCGTCCGTAAACATTTTTATTTTATAAGGGTTGGTTGTAAAAACCAGACTCCAAATGTGCTTAATGTAGTTTGGACTATGTGAATGTTCTTTTTCTTCCTTGTGGATTAAAAGAATTTTTTTTATGCTGAGCTGCTTGTCAAAAATTTGACACTGGTTTATTTACTTTAAATAGCCCCAAAAAGTTTTTGATTATTCAAATTTATTTCTAACATTGTTACATAAAAACATCTTAAAAATATTTTAAAAAAGATCTAATGTATTGCATGCACAGATCTTCCGCATAATTAGAGCTTTTTCTCATAATAATTTAGTACTATACGAAACAAGTTAGAAATATTGTCCCGATGATATCGTAGATTTTATTTTTGTTTAAAGAGCTACTTTTTTGCTACAGAAAATGCTACTTTAAACTTCCGATTTGCAATAAGAAAGTATTGCGTTTTAGCGGTAAAACATAAGTCGAGCTATCTAATCGCAATTTTCTCATGTGAAAAAGCACATTTTGGCAATTAAGACTTCTCTGTTGAGATTCATTTTTTCGGTGAAAAAGGTCTATTGAAATTCTTTAATGACCGTTGAAAAATTTTGGCCGCGCCATTATGCAAACGGTATCAAGCTAGCGACGAAGTAGACGAAAAACGCTTAAAAGAATTTAAAAAATTAAAAAATGATTTAAAAGACATTATACACCCGGAAGTGCTGCAAAGAGTTTGCGCCGATAATCTAATTCTTGATATTTTAATTCAACTTACAGAAGAAAATATTAGCTGTAGGGAATTAATCGATTTAATTGAAACACCTTCGTCCGACGCGCTAAAAATGAAAGAAAAGTCCGATGCTAAAATATTTTATTCAAACTTAAACGAAAAATTGCAGCATTTTAATACAGTAATTAGTAATTCGATTCAAGATAATACGACAATTAACTCAACGAAAACAACTGACAAAACGAATAAAGAGAATACCGCCAAACCAACAAACAAATTATCAGTACACTCCGCTCAATTCGCATTCTAACCGCGAGATACACCTTCCGCGCCACTTTCATAGTACGCCATTAACAAATAATAGGATTATTGATTCGCGAATCCAAAATATTTCTAACAACACTTCCTTGTTACCTTGTTGAATTAGTCAGCAATTTACGTCAGTGAGAGAATTGATGAACTTTTTTCACGAGTTATTCGGTTCGTCTAAAAATTTTCATGAATTATACGGCACAATGGCCACAATAAAACAGACACCGGGCAAAAAAAGTATTAAATTCGCGAACCGAGTCGATTTAATAAGTCACAAAATTGGAGCGTCGGCATTTCGCGAAAGAAGAAACACGTACGAATTCAAATTAAAACGCGAAAAAGATAAAATTCAATATTTTAAAAGAGGATTAAACTGGGTTATTAAATCACGTATGACCTACCCGAATAGTTTTGAAAGAGCTAGAGCATTAGCAATTTCAAAATCGAACATGAATATCAATGTGCACCGCCGAACTTAATTTTTAATCCAGATCTTCCAACTAAAACTCGCTGTTATGTTAAATTTTTAAAATTAAATTAAATAAAAAACCGATAAATAAAAGTTCGAGAATTTTCGGCCGGAAACGAAAATGCTAGGAGCATAAAAAAAAAAAAATAATAATAATAACATAATAATAAAATTGAAAGTTCGGACAACGTGACAATGGAGCACGTTCGGTCCAGGAATGCGCCGAATAAGCGATAAATGGACAGTAAGGAAAACCTTTCGGCGGAGAAGAAGATTGGCTGGCGACTAGTGTTCCGTCCGGCGCCGTAGAGCACATATCAGAATAATTACCCTTAGTAGTTTCATTAATTGAATTTTCATCAATTGACTTTTAAGTTGTGCTTCCTTATTTCTTTATTTTCAATTGTACGAAATCGATTGCGGTGTGCCACCTGTGCGTGCGTGAATCAAGTTATTTAAGGAGATCAATCGTAATATAACAAATTGTTTGGACTCTTTTTTGGACCAATTTTCCTATCACAAAGCAACCGGACAAAGAGTTTGGACCCTTTTTGCCTTTTCTACATCTTCAGGAAAAAAAAGTAAGAATTTTTAGTACATAATTTTTAGTTTTGTGTCAAAAAAAAAAGAAAAAGTGAAAAAAAAAGAGATTGATATTTGGGAAAAATTAGGCAAGCATTCTAATAATTAAAAAAGGGGTAAGATAGTTAGAAAGCGATAAAAGTAATGAAACTGTAATAATTTAAATTTATAAAGGAAAGGAAAGAGTGAGAAGATTTAAAATTTGAGTTTAAATAAATTAGTTTTTGATAGTTAAGAAAGAAGTTAAGTGAAGATAAGCCAATATTCAAACAAAAAAATAGGAAGTGAAAATAATAAGAAAAGCAATTTTATTAACTGTGAGAATCTCCAATATAAAGCTGTAAAATCTTTAAATTTCATTTTTCATTTTTTTACATTTTCGGGCTAACAATACAAAGAGAGAAAGGGGGAAATAAATAAAAAAAAACGAAGTAAGCTTGCAGGTCGAGAGTGCTATAGGAAATTTTATTGTAAACAAAAAAAGGAGATTAATCATAAAAAAGAGAAAAAGAGACAATCAGGAAAATATAAGGGACGGACTTACTCAGAAAGGATTTTTGTGAACGAGTTAGACTTCCCCCTGTTCCTGAATTTAGGAACAAAAGAAGGAAGAGGTAAAATAAAACAAATCTACAATTCCAAATTGTTAAAAAGGAAAAAGACCCGAGAGTCTTAGAATAAAGACACGTAGTCTTTGACATTTTATCTCGGCCACTTACTAGTCTCTTTCAATAGTGCCTAAAGCACTTCTATTTTTTTTTGGTTGCTGTTTTACTGTCGGGATTTAAAGACAAAAAAAAGAGAAAGAAAACTTTTTAATTGATTTTGCCATAAACGATAGGGAATTCTAATAAGTTGGAGATTGCTGCAAGCTAACGGGGGACCAAATAATTTTGGACTTGTCTTTTATTTTTTTTTGTTTGATAAATGGGTAAGATATGAATACAAAAAGAAAAAGAAGATTATATTTACCAGTAAAATCACTAAACCATAAAACAAAAGTTAGATAAATTGAATAAATTCAGTAAAGTAAAATCTTTCCTTTTTCTTTTCCCAAGTGAATTAAATCATAAGATTAGACAGTGAGTTGTAAAACGGACCCAAAAGAATAAAAAGAGAGAGAAAACTTAAATTACGGACTAAGTGTTTTACTTCGGGCATAAGGATCCATTTTCCCCTTCCTTTCTCCCCCTCAGGTAGAAAAGGGAAAAATTGGGAGTTCAAGAAAAAAAAGGGAAATAGGGAAGTTTCACAGTAGGATTCCAACTAGGGACAGGCCTGTATAGGACGGCGGCAGGAGCTAACCATCGGGCCGGTTATCCCAGCACGAGGAGAGTAAATCGTGCGGGGATTCAGAGCCGCCCTTAAATTAAATGAAATAAATAAAAATAAATACGTAAGTAAATTAAATTAGAATTTATTTATGTAACACTCGCGATTCGGATAAATCACAAGTTAATTTAATCGCGACTAATACAAATCTATTGTAAAGTTCGCTTTTATTCGCGACCAACATACGGTCAACACCCGTACGTTAAACTATAGAAATTTTGCTCAGTACGCAAAATCTCGCTGCTTTTCTAAACGACTTGTGCAGTCAACACCTGCACAAGTTTTACCCCTGCAAGATCAGGACTCTTGCTCCCTCCCCGCGGAATTAGAATTACAATTTATTTATGAGGAAAAGACTCGACAGGGTAAAATTAATGATTGAAACAACTCAGGATTAAATGAATAAACTAAAACTATTTATTAAAAAAAACTATATACAGTTTTGCTCGGTTCGCCGTTACTTCTCGACTCTAAAACAAAATAAAAAAAAACAGAATCGGTTAACAATTAAGTAAAATTTCGCTCGCGTATAATTTAAATTATCGCCGCGTACTAGCCCGAGGAGAGCAGGTCTAGGTGCGGGTTCTGCTGTTCACACTGTTCAGTACACAGTGGTGCAGCCTCTAAGATTAGAGCTCGGCTCAAGACGCCGAGAGAACTCCCTGAGACAGCACGAAAGGCCGCCTTTTATACCCTCAAATCCGAGGGTAGAAAGGAAAGGGAAAAGAAGGGAAAGGAAGGGAAAAGCTAGTACCTCGCGTCGCGCGCAGGGCTAGTACGCGTTGCTCCTAGCAACGGCGCGCGGAGAGGGGGAGCGCCGCGGCTCAGTCGCTTCGCAACACTCGACGTATACACCTCGCGTATGTGTATATATATGTAACGGAGCTACTGCTATCCTAAAGCAGTACCTCCGTTACAATTGATAATTATATTGATAAAACCGCTGCTAACTGAATTAGCAGATTTTTTTCTCAAAGAAACTCACTTGATTGAAATTTCTTTTAAGAAACTATAATATCTATGCACTTTAGTACTAATTTTTAAAAATTAGATTAGCTATTAATTGGCATAGAATTGAATTACAATTGGTTGCCATAGCAACGAATTGCGATTGGACAAGCTATATTGGTTGCTATGCCAACCGTCTTATGGTCCACCAATCTCTAACCGTTGCCGTGGCAACAGTTTTAATTCGTACAACGGCTACAACACAGAAAATATTTTTATTATATAGACTATTGGTTGTTATGGCAACCGTCTTTTGTTTCCATGGCTACCAATCGCTATTCGTTGCCATGGCATGTCTTAATTCATATAACGACAACGCTGAGAATATTTTTATTGTATAGAGACTATTGGTTGCTATAGCAATCGTCTTATGGCTATGGCAACAGTCTTAATTCGTATAACAACAACAGCGGTGAAAATATTTTTATTGTATTAAGACTATTGGTCGAATATGGTTTTGATTACTTTTTAAAGCAAAATTCTTTCAAATTTGATTTAAATAGGCTGAAAATTTTTTTTCTTTCTCTACTTATATGTAACTAAAACATAGTTACATTTCTGTAGATGTAGAAAATTAAATACAGAATTTTTTGTTGAGTGTACCCTACCCTTAATAAAATTCTTTCTTGCTTAGTCTTTGATTCTAATCATGTTTCTTTTAAGCTGCAGGAAGTTCATCAACTGTTCTAGGGTAATTTTTATTCCTTAAAGGATTTGCATACTTGACTTTCTAAAATGAATTCATAATGACAAAAAAGTAGTAATAAATACGAGAAAAGAATTATAATTCGCTGCTATACTTAATGAAAATTTGTGGGATTGTGAAAAATTCGCGGATGAAATTCAATAAAGTGTAAGTTGTTTTACAAGTTAAAATGAAAAAAAAATCTTGATGGTAATCTTGCAACCACCTATAGGTCAGAAGTAATACTTTGTAATAACATAAGAGTTGTCCGCCGTCGCCTTGCTGAATGTAGGCTCGTGGCGCGCGCCACGGCTTAATTCCTCGAAAATATCAAAAAAGTCCTATCTGAAAAATGGCTATTTCCATGTAAAAAAAATCTGTTCTTTCGATCTAGAATATAAAAAAAAATATTAAAAAGGTACTTTCTGAGATATAACATGTTTTATATCTTTTCAAGATTGAAACATGAAAATTAAAAAAAAAAAGTTACCATAAGAAAGCTGACAAAATACATCGAAAACGTATACGAAGTTTTTCGATGGGCGCATTTCGATACCGCAAGCAGGTGCTGAAAAGTTGATGTTTAGGCGCTCGCTTACCGGCCAGGGAGAATTGAGGCGAAACGCCTATATAAAATTTTCCAAATTTTTTAAAATATTTTCATTTGAAGATAAATGACATCTATTACTATGCAATAGTGAAATGCTTTAATAAAATATTTATTTCTGTTTCAGATGCGATCGCAAGTTCCGAAAATGTCAGGATAGCTCCATCATTAAGAAGTCAGAAAGGTACTTATTAAGAAAAGATATAATAATAATTCTTGTTGCATTAATTTAACTATACAGAATTATGCGTATTTAGGTGCTATTTGGACAAAACAAATCGTCAATTTTGAGTGGTGGGAAATAGACTTAATATTTAGAGTAACAGGCAGAGGCAGAATCGGAGCGGATGGTTTAGCCTTTTGGTATACAAGTTCTAAAGGATTATTTAATGGCACTGTATTTGGAAGTTCGGATCAATGGAATGGACTTGGTATATTTTTTGATTCTTTTGATAATGACAATAAGCACAATAACCCATATATAATGGCAGTTTTAAATGACGGCTCACAGATGTTCGATCATGCAAAGTAAGATAATATTGTACTTTCAGTTAAGAAATACTTAAAAAATTAAAGCTAATATTTTACAATTTCAGTGATGGAGGATCTCAAATTTTAGCTGGATGTTTAAGAGATTTCAGAAACAAACCTTTCGCAACAAGGGCTAAAATTGAATACTATAAGAATACCCTTACGGTTAGTAAAATATTTGAACTCTTATTTAATAAAGCTTTTTATTTTTCACAAATCATGCAAATAAGTCGGATTCTTAAATTGCCGGCAATTAAGATTTCGATGCTCAATCAAAAGATATCCGAAAAGTGTTCTCATAAGCCAAAGTTCCTGTTGCGGTAGGTAATCTAACATTTGTTGGATAAGAACATTTTTTTAAGGAGGTCGTACACCTAGAGGAAATTTTAGAGAAAAAAATCTGCAACAAAATTTAAATTATTCAGATGAAAATAAATATCATATACTTAATACATGTACAATTTATGATAAAATGAGCCATGTGCCAGTGTTCTAAATTTTGGCTTTGGCATAAGCCAGAGATTGAACCGATGAATAGATTTGGACCTAATTGGGCTTAAATTATTGTAAATTTATGCCATTATGGCGTGAAGAGTTGTATGTTTTAAAATTATTTAGCCTACTAGTTTTTAGAATTAAAAATCTGTATAAATTTATAAAATTTACATTATTTAGACGGTTTTTAGATATTAAAAATCCTCTAGGTGTATGACCTCCTTAAAAAAATGTTCTTATCCAACAAATGTTAGATTACCTACCGCAACAGGAACTTTGACTTATGAGAACACTTTTCGGATATCTTTTGATTGAGCATCGAAATCTTAATTGCCGGCAGTTTAAGAATCCAACTTATTTGCATGATTTATTCAAATAAGTCGGATTCTTAAACTGATTATTATATTCACACTATTTTTGTGTACTTAGCGCAACTTTTTTAAAAATATTTTTATCTATTCCTCGGGCGAAAGTACGTATTTTCACCGTGCGCTTAGGCTAGAAGAAGGAGCACTTTTACCGACTGCTATAAGCTTCTTTCTTTTTCTTTCTAACGATCGGAGAAAACCTGTATAATCTACAAAAAATAACTAAAATAACAGAATAGTACTTTTTTTAACACATGCACGAAAATGCTACATTCTCGTGCTTGTTTTCCGTGAGGGAAACTCATAATCCCTCACGTGTGCGGGAAAGCGTTCCCATTTCCGCACTAGTGCGGGAATGAACCGTGCAAGAATGGCTCATTCCCACATGGCTTTTTTACGACTTTTTTAGTGTTTTATTTGTTTTGTTTTTTTTTACTTTTTTTTTTTTAAAGTAATTTTTAAGAAAAATTATTAAAAATGACACTCAATAGAATATAAAAGTACAATTTTATTATTTATACGTATTATATTATTATTATTATATTATTTTATTTTATTATTTATTTTATTATTTGACATTCAGGAAGGAAATGTCAACTGTTAGAAAAAAAATTACCTAAATATAAAAACGGTTAATGTTTCAAAGAAAACCGAAACAATAATAATAAAAATAAATAAATGCATAAAAACAAAAAAAATGATCTGTTATATTCTATTCTAAGCACTCGAAAGTACCATTTTCGTGCATTTGTTAAAAAAAATATCGTGTGTTACACGTGTGGGAAGCTATTCCACTCGTGCTGCAAACTTCCCACTCGCGGAATAGCCTCCTTCCCGCACTTGTTCCACAATATACTATTTCGAAACGGGTGTAAACACTATCCTCGAACATTATTTTATACCGGGAGCACCGAAAGATCATGTTAAGGGGGCTTCATCGAATTTTTATAAATAATTGAAAATATCTGAAACTTCACAAAAAACATATTGAGAAAATGCAAGATCAACAACTAAATTTTAAAGAAATCTAGGTTTATAATATGTGTATTTTAACATGTAACCTTATGTGAAAAGACATTCATTTTGTACTTATTCCATTATAAATAATTCATTTTTATACAATCGTATAGAAAATTGAAGATTTTTTAATGGAGATTCTAATTTTGTCGTCATAAATCTAAGTAAACGATCAAATTAAAGAGATATTAGCAATAAACTTTGTAAACATGCTTCTGCGCATGCACACTAAAAGCAGACAAACACACAAGCAATAAGAATGGCAATTTTTTTCATGTTTTAATGAAACTAGGATTTTTTAAGACTATCTAAAGGAGTTTAGATGTAATCACTAAAATTGAAATTTTCAAAATTGCCAAAAACAATGAAGGTGCCCACTGGGGCCCGACTGGATACAGCACCACGCGCTGAAGCCACCTTAACGCACATAAGAACCAACCTTCGTCCACAGTTTCAGCTGGATCCGATGAAAATTACCCCATAAGGAACATTTAGAAGATTAAAAAAGTTTATTGTGAGAAATCAACTTTAAAGTTTCTCACAAAAATAATTTCATAGCTTTATTAGTTGATCAGTTCAAAATTTTCAAGCACCGTACAACACTTCTTCCTGCTTTTTTAATGAAGTTTCTGATGAATTTTTTTTAATTTGGTGCACTTGTGAAGACTAAGAGATTCGTTTCCAAATAATTTCTGCTTCGACTACTTCCATCGAACTTGAAGATTTAAAAAATCTATCTCCTTTTCTTTACATTTTTCTTGAT